>JAPKLY010003118.1:8481-20367 GCA_026898435.1 Prunella vulgaris | reverse complement strand
TTGGTATGCATAAGGTTCTTATAGCTCAATTCTCATTTCATTGCTAAAACATATAAGCCATACATTCCAATTAAACATCCCAAGCATTCATACAAATCATTAATAAGAGAACTAACACATCAAGGTCACTAATTCATGCATAGGATTAACAAGAACTAAATTCACCATAATATTCATACAACCATGCAACAAGGATATTAGCCCATGGCTAATTGGAAATGAAAATCAACAATGAACAATGTAAACATCATGATTAACACTAATATGAAATGAAATACAAGAAATCTTACCAATTGTTGGAGAATTGAAATACAAGCATCAAACCTTGAAAATGCTATCTCTAAATCCGGAATGCAAAATACAAAACTGAATCGTAGAAACGTAGCTTGAATCGAGAGAAGAACGTAGGAACAAATGGATCTAAAATCCAACGGACGGATCAAAAGTTATGGAAGAAATAAGATTTAATCTAACTAAGAACCCACTAAGTAACTACCTAATTCTCTCTCTAAACTAATCTAACTATGATTATGAACTAATGTGACTTGGATATCTGATCCTTGAAGTATTTATAGTGCCCACAATGTTTGGTCCAATATGCCCTTCATTAAACGCGCGAAAAGATGAAACAGCCCTTCAAAAATGTGCAGTCCGGGGCATCACACGAGTGGACAACAGTGGCCACACGAGTCCAGCTCGTGTGAGCATTCGTGTGAGCCTTCATAACACGAACCAGAGCCTCCTCGCACGAGTGTGAGCTTGTGGTCGCACGAGTCTGGGCTTGTGGTCGCTCGAGCCAGGCTTGGTCGATCCTCGACTTCTTGTTTTCTTCATATCTTGAGTTCTTGAGCTCCGATTGACTCGATTCTTCTTGCGTTGCGACCCTCTCTTCGAACTCTTCGACATGGTATATCATTTGCCTCCATTGGATCAACTCATATTTCTGAACTTTTACGAACTTGCTCGTCTCTTGCCGATTTTTGCTCGTTTTCACTACAAAACACATTTTCTTGCCACAAAATGGTTAATAGCACAATTTATACCAAATTAGGGTCAAATATGAACATAATCACATCAAAACCATATAAAAATAGATGCAAAAAGATGCAATTATGACCCTAATCATACCCCCAAACTAGATTGTTGCTCGTTGATTAGGGTCATAATTGCATGTTTTTGCATCCATTTCTATATGGTTTTGATGTTCTTATGTTCATATTTGACCCTAATAAGGTATAAATTGTGCTATTAACCCTTTTTGGCTAGAAAGTTATGTTTATAGGTGAAAATGAGCTAAACGAGGAAGAAACGATCAAGTTTGAGAGAAGTACAGAAATTGTGAGTTGATCCAATGAATACAAATGATGTACCATGTGGAAGAGTTCGAAGAGATGGTCGCAACGCAAAAAGAATCGAGTCAATCGGAGCTCTAGAACTCAAGATATGAAGAAAATGAGAAAGTCGAGGATCGATCGACAAGTCGAGGCCGAGCTCGAGCGCAGCCAGGCCAGACTCGTGTGACCACGAGCCCGCACTCGTGCGACGCACTTCTGGTTCGGGCGATGAAGGGTCACACGAATGCTCACACGAGCCCGCATTTGTGCGATGGACCCTGGTTCGGGTGACAACGAGCTGCACGAGTGCTCACACGAGCCAGACTCGTGCGGTCATATGCTTGGACTCGTGCGATGGTTCGGCAAGCCACATTTTCAGGGGTATTCTCGTCTTTTTGCGCTTTTAATGAGGGGCATATTGGACAAAGCATTGTGGGCACTATAAATACTCTAAAGATCAGATTCTCAAGGGATCCAAGTCACATTAGTTCATAATCATAGTTCAATTCTTAGATTAGAGAGAGGGGGAGGTAGTTACTTGGTGGTTTCTTAAGATTTCTTCTCATAAATTCTTAGATAACTTTTGATCTACCGTAGTGATCGTTGATCCGTTAATTCCTGCATGCTCGTCTGGTCGTAGGCTACATTCTCACTGATTGAATTTCAATTTCCATTGTCGGATTTCAAGTTAGCATTTTAGAGGTAAATTGTATCTTTCCAATTATCATTGTATTAGGTAAATTTCTTTACATTTCTTTCTTAATGATGAATGTTCCTAGCTTAATTGTTCTTATGTTTACTCAATTAGCCATGAGCTAATCCCTTTATGTGTTAGTGTATGATTCCTATGGAGTAGTGTAGTGATATGTTGATCTTTTGAATGATTTGAGTTGTTGTATGATCAATTCTCTAATTTGATGTATTGTATGAATGCTTGCATGTGTAGATGATAATAGGGCCATTAGGGAGTTAGTCTCTTGCGAAAGTAGAGCTTATTTCCTAAATTCTCTTGTATTAAGGCCAATGCATATCAAGTGTTTGATGAAATTCCTAAGATAGTGAGAATTATCTCTAGTGGATTAGATGAACAATTAGAGGCTTTGATATGTATTAGGGAAACCTTTTACATGTTAGAGTGGCTTGTCCATTGATTATACACAATCTCATTGAATGATAAAGTGATACTTCACTCACGAAACATAGGATAGTACACTAGCACATTCCCTCACATTTGCTCACTTTGCAAACACAAGGTGATAGGTAGTTTACTCTTTTGACAAATTAGTAGACGATAGATACCCTTTCCCTTTAATTGCTTTGTTAGCTAGCCAATTGAAACAACGAATTATCATACAAATCCTCGTCTCCTTTGGGTTCGATATATATATTAAAACTTGATCAAGCTTACCACGCTAATAGCGAACACGTACACTTGCGTGAGGACTCATTTACACCGAACAAGTTTTTGGCGTCGTTGCCGGGGAGACGGCTTGTTTGTTTGATTGTTTGTTGTTTCTTTTATTTTCGATTGGATTCTATTGTGAGAGAGTTTGATACTCGTTTTCTTGTAGGTATATGCAAACAAGGAGTCAAGGGGGAGATTTATTACCCTTTGATTTGGATCTTGAAACGAGCCTACAAAGAAGAAGAAGAGAAGCTAGATTGAATGAGAGAACATGGAGAATAATATGAATGAAGCTCGAGAAGAAATAAGAGAAGAAGAACCAATAAGAGGACAAGTGCATCATGGTGAAGAACACTTGGCTCAACGAGAAGCTCCACAACCACAACCTATACCACACCAATACCAACCTTATCCACCACCAAATCAACCATACTATCCACCTCAATATCCCAATTACCCAAACTACCCAAATTACCCAATAAACCAACCATACTATCCACCACCACCACCACCACATAACTATCCTTACTATCCATATCCACCTCAACCTCAACACCAAAGATCACAAATCGTAAACCCACTGCAAAACAATGAACCATTACTCCGAGACTATTTTGAGCCAAGAGTTAATGAGCATTATGATGGTATTGAGAGACCACCTATAGATGCTGAGAAGTTTGAGCTTAATACGAATCTTTTGAAGTTGTTAAAGGAGTCGTCTTTCGAAGGATCAAATGATCGAGAAGATCCCAATGCTCATCTCAATAACTTCATGGAGTTATGCGACACGATCAAATACAAAGGGATGTCGGATAATGAAAAGAAGCTTCGTTTCTTTAATTTTACCTTGACCGGGAGAGCTAAGACATGGATCCGATCTATGAATCTGAAAGCAGACACATGGGAGGAGTTGAGTTCACAATTTCTCAAGAAATTTTACCCTCCATCAAAGATGCTAAAGGCGAGGGAAGAGATAAAGACTTTTCGACAAAAGGCAAGAGAAACAATATCTGGTGCTTGGGAGAGGTACCAAACTTTGTTGTTGGATGGTCCTCAACATGGTTTGAAGGATGAAGACATACTTTTGACATTCACAATTGGATTGCATGAAGGAGACAAGAATTACTTGAATTCTTATGCCGGAGGCTCGGTTTGGACTAAGACCGTTCGTCAAGTGAACGAGATCATCGAGAACATAACTGCAAATGATGTTTTTCAAAGAGATTCCAATAGTGGAACGGGTGATCGAGTTGCACTTCTCGAGGAAAGATTGACAAATGTGTATAATTTGGGTTATGGAGGCCAAAACCAAAATCAAGCTCCAGCTCCTATGCAAGTAAGTGTTGTCGAGAGTATTCCTCCTCCTACCACCGCTACTCAAGAAGAAGTGAGTTATATGGGTCGTCCTCAATACAACAATTCTTTCCAAAATAATCAAAGGTCATATGTTGCTCCACCTTTTAGACAACAAGGAGGTCCGTATCCAAATCAAAGTAACCCTCCTTACAACCCGAATAGGAGGCATGAGAATTTTTCGTATTCTAATCCTAAGGGGGTAATTCAATTGCCACCAGGGATTGATCCGGGGTCTAAGCCACCTAATAATGAAGGGAAATGGAGCATGGAGGATACTTTGACATTGATTTTGAAGAAGTTGGACAATTTTGAAGTGGAGTTTAGAAAGATGAATAGTGAAACAAACAAGAGAGTTGATGACTTGTATACTTCTCAAGGAAGTCAAATCAAGAGCTTGGAATATCAACTCGGGCAAATTGCTTCGTCTTTGAGTCCACAAATCAACAAGGGTAAGTTTCCTTCAACTACTGAAACTAATCCAAGAAAGCATATTAATGTTATTTCTACTTGTAATGAGTTGAAGAGTGAGGTGTTGAAAAGAAATGCTATGGAGAATTTTCATTGTGAATTGGTGGAGGAAGTTAAATGTATTAAGGGGAAGGAATATTTTGTGAAGGGTGATGAGAGAGTAATGGGGGTAGTTGAAAGAATGGAGAAAAAGGATAGGAAAGTTAAAGGGGTAGAAAAACTAGGGGGTGAGGAAAGAAAGGTGGAAGAAGTGAAAGTGGAAAGAGATGTGAAGGTGGAAATTTCGAAATGAGTGAAAGATAAGCTCGATGATAGATTTAAGAAGTTCTTTGAGATTTTCACAAAGCTATATTCAAAGATGCCTTTTCTAGAAGCTATTGAGGAATTGCCAAATTATACAAGGTTCTTAAGGGATGTTATGGCAAGAAAGATGAAATTCAATGAACCAGAAATGGTCAAGCTTACTCATGGGAGTAGTGAGTTGATACGAAAACATCTACCTCAAAAGCTTAGAGATCCGGGGAGTTTCATTTTGAGCTGCCACATCAAAGGAAGTAAGAAGATGAAGGCCTTGTGTGATTTAGGAGCTAGTGTGAATATGATGCCACTCTCTATTGCTAAAAAGTTGGGCTTACATGAGTTGAGGCCAACAACAATAAATGTGCAATTGGCCGATGGTTCTAAAGTAAAGCCTAGAGGGATGATAGAAGATGTGGTTGTTCATGTGGGGAAGTTCATTTATCCCGTTGATTTTGTTGTACTTGATATCGAGGAAGATGTTCGAAATCCTATCATTTTTGGGAGACCTTTTCTTGCTACGTCGGATGCCTTGATTAATATCAAGCGAGGAGAGGTTACTCTTGGAATGAATGGTGAAAAAGATACTTTTTCAATCCATGACAATTTCGAGAGTTCCCCAAAGAAGATTGAAGGAGAATTGAACAAAGTGATACTAGATGGGATGGAAAGTGATGAAAAGGTAAAAGACAACATTCTTGATCTTAAGAGTGAACTTTGTGTTGATGATCCCTTTGAAAAGAGAAAAAAAGTGAATATAGAAGAAAATAAATTGGTGAAGAAAGTGGTGAAGAAGGGATGTTTTTAGAGAAGGAAATTGAGTGATGTAAGTCACTCAACCCTTATTGATTTTGATGTCACTTGAGCTTTATAGCGTCCGGCTAGGGGACGTTAAATCCAAGCGCTAGGTGGGAGGCAACCCACCATTATATCCTTTTTCGTATCCTTGATTTTATTTTGTTGTGATTGGTTTTGCTTTTTTATTTTAGGGATATAAGCATGAATGTCATTTTTAGCTCATGATTTTGTGCATTGGTTGTTCTTTGTGGATTTTATGCTATTATGTGCAAGAATAGATTTGAGGAGCATATTTTGCTTCAGGTTTTGAGATATTCTTGTTTTAGGAGTTGATATGGAGTGTGCATGGTTTATTGAGCTTGAGTTTCTTGATTAATCACTCTTTCCAAACTTTATTAGGATTCTTGATCCGAAAAAGTTTGGGGGGTGTGATTCATGATTAATTTTTTCAATTAATTGCTCATTTTCATGATTAATTTGATTTTGTTCAATGACCATTAATGTTTTATGAGGAGTTTTAAGTTGTGTTGTGTAGGAAAATGGAAGAAAATGGCTTGAAAAAGGTGTAAAGAGTGCAAAAAGGCTTGGATTCGTGCACCCACAGGCCAAGATTCGTGCACCCAGCAGCTTCGGTTCGTGCGGTGGCTCGCTCGGTCGGGCGACAATGGTTCACACGAATGCTCGCACGAGTCCGGTTAGTGCGGTGGCTCACTGGTTCGGGCGACAATGTTCCACACGAATGCTCGCAAGAGTCCGGTTCGTGTGGTCATAGGCATCGATTCGTGTGGTGCCTTGCTAAATCCGAATTTGACCACCTTTTGTTCCAACTTTGACCACACTTCCCTAGGTTTGTCCACTCACTCTTTGTCCTCATTTCCCACTTATTCCACACACAAACACACACTTCTCTCTTCTCTCTTGCACTCCATATTCTCTCAAAATCAAGAAGAAGAAAGTTGGAGAAAATTTTCATATCTCAATCTCTACAATTCTTTTCATCAATTCCTTCCAAAGGTATGTTTTTCTAACTCTCCTCATTCTATTTCTTGCAATATTATTGGAATTCAATGGTAGCATTGTCTAGAATGAGAAATTAAATTTTTAGAGTTCTTGAGCTTAAATTGGGGATTTTTTATTCTAGCTTAATTTTGAGCAATTGATGATGAAATCATGCTACATTGTTGATGAGTAATCCATGGGGAACCCAATTGCATGCTAATTTTGTGAATTTTGGACTTAATTGAGGATTGAATTTTTGAGTGTAGGCATAGTGACGAATTTTTGGGAATTTTATGCTAAAATTGAATTGTCATGATATTGTTGTGCTATTTGTCAATGGGAATGAGTATATTGATGCTAGGTTGAGTTAATGATGTTGATTCACCTATGATTTTTGCTTATTTGAGGTTTCATTGATATATGACATTGGCATGACTATAAGTTGCATGATTCCCTTGATTCTAGAATTAGACCCATTATGTTCAATCTATTCTACTTAGTGAATGTAGTTGATAATGAATTGCGTGTAATGTTCTTCCTTTGCTCATGTATTGAATTCTTCTAGGAAGTGTGATGATTGAGCTTATTTTTCATATATCATGCTTTGAGTTTTTTTTTTTTTGTAGGATATGTCTAAGAGAGGCAAAGGTAAGAGCAAAGTTTCGAGCTCAAGATCTAAGGAAGGATGGAATGATTCAATATGGGAAGAAGAGTGTCTAAAAGAGTGTGGAGAATCACCTACCCACTATGGATTGTTCTTTGAGGAGAAAAGGAGCTACTTTATGAAATTTGCTCAAGTTTGTGGTATTGATTTCTAAGCTGGGAGATATTATGATAAGAGTTCCTTAGAAGAGTGTAACTTTGGAAATGATATTGAAGATTTGTTTGCTAATATCGGATGGAGCGGATCGCTTAATCTTCAACATTTCGCCTCATGCAAGGAATTAAACATTGAATTCTTGAGCACACTTGAAGTGAGAGAAGTGGATGGAGTTCCTATTCGAGCAAAATTTCGGATAAAGAATGAGAGCTATGTCATGACAACAAATCAAATCAATGAGATTTTTGGGTGTGAAGAAGATGTTGAGAAAGGAAATTTCTATGAATGGGAAAGATTTTCTAGAGCTCAAGAAATATGGAGAAGGATTAGTGATGATGAGAACTTCAATCCTCAATTTTCTAAGTCCTCTAGTCTTGTTAATCCTATATTGTATTGTGCTCACCGGATCATAGCAAACACTGTCTTTGCTAGAATCGAGCCGAACAGGGTGAGAAGTGATGACTTGTATATCTTGCATTCGATGCTCACTTCTGAAAAGGTGGACTTCGGGGCCTATCTTTTAAAGAATCTTAGTCAACAAAATGTGCGGACTAATTGTGCTTATGGAGGAATAATTGCACTTATTGCTCAAAGGGTTAGTCCTTCTCCCGAAAGGGAAGGTGCAATGGGCGCATTGATTGATGTTGCACATTTGATAAGGTCGAAGAAGTTTAAGAGGAAGTTGAAAGTTGTTTGTGTTGTAGGGCGGAACATTCATGACCTTTTTCCCTTACTTGAGTATGAGCTAATCACCATCAATAAGAGTGATAACTTTAAGCTCGATACACCCGAACACATTCACTTGAAGGAACAATTTCACCAAAGGTTGAACAAAAGAGCAAGGGGTGCTTCAAGTTCTCAAGCACAAGAAGAAGAACAAGTTGGGGAGGAAGAGCATATGCAAGAGGAAAACCCTTTCGAGCAAGAAAGATTTCGTGTGTTTGAAGGGTTGACGTTTAATGAATGGGGATATGAGGTTCAATCTTTGAGGATCGATGTGGGTGAACTTAAGAATGAGTATTCTTGTCTTCGTTCCGATGTCACGAGGCTCACTGACAATTATCATTCCCTCAACACTACTGTGGACTCCGTAAATAGGACCGTGAACACCATGAGCAATAACATGAGCACCATGGGAACGAACATTGAGGAGATTCTGGAGGCACAACGAGCTATGATGTAGTGGCATATTGGTGAAGGGCATTTCACTTACCCACCGATGGACCCCCCTTCGTGAAGTGACGATTTATATCTAACTTCATAAGTATGGGTAACTCATTTTCTTCTCCTTATCATGACTTTTATCCCGTATTTTTAGGATTTGAATTTTGGGTTGTAATGGTATTACTTGATGATGGTGGTACTTTTTCATAGGTAGTTTAGATTTCTTGGTATTTGTTCTTGTGATGGATTATTGATGAATTTAATCTTAGGATTTATGATGCTTTTATTGAGTGTGCTTAATTCTTATGCGTTGCTTGATATTGTCTCCACTGCTTTGCCAAACTTTTTAGACTTATGGTACAAAAAAGTTTGGGGGGGTGTGATCGTTTTGCCATTCTCTTCGCAATGCTATTCTTATATTGATTTTTAGTGCTTGTATGATGTTTTGACCATATGCTTAGGATTAGGCTTGTTTTGCTTGTTATTTTTTGCCATATTGTTGTTTGTTTTGAGTAGTGTGGCATGAGATATGTCTATTATTGTGTGGATGAGTTGAAAGTTCATGTTGGATGTAGTGGAGTTATGGCTTGATTCTTATCTTGTCTTTTGTGATATGGATTTGATAATACTTGAGATTTTGATGATATGAGCATTTTTTATATGAGATGAGTCATGATCACCATTAACCCATGAGGTTTTGAGCCAGTTATGCCCGTTTCAATCTTGAACGGATGATATTTCTTTGATGTGAGTTCCACACATGTGCATTATACTCTAGAACTTGGCTTTAGTCTTGTTTAAGGCTACATTAGACATTGATTTCACATGATATGATTTGAGGCCATCTTTGATCTACATTGAGTCACTTTGCCCTATGAGCCTACCTTGATATTATTATCCATTGCTAACCATTTTGTGCCTTTAGACATTTCCTTTGGCTAACCTCACTTTAAGCCATTTTCCTTCCTTTATGGAACTCTCTTGTCGCTATGATTAGTAGAGTGAAAAGAAGGAAGGAAGATTGGTGATATGATGAAGAACATGGTGGCCTAAAGTGGAAGATATGAAGAATTTTATGCATGGATTGAATTTTTTTTGAAAAAAGGCAAGTGCTAGCAAAGCATGAGAAAAAAGTTGACTTTTGTTGAAAATATGGTCAAGTTGACCTTTGTTGTGAGTTTGGCTAAAAGTTGCAAAGAAGGGAAGAATGATCTTGAAAGTGTGATTTTGAAGAGCATGAAGAATGTGCGCAATTGCATGAAGATGTGAATAACTATTACTTGATTCCTTCTATGCTTTACTAATTATACTTAGTCACTCTAATCCATATCTATCCTTCCCTACCAAAGAGCCAACATTACAACCTTATGAAAGTCCTCATTGATGTGTGAATGGCTTGTCATTTTAAGTGGTGGAGAATTTGATACTTGAGCCAAACTTATAGTAGTATTTGTATCATTGTGTGAAGATTGAGAGAACCTCAAACACTTGAGAGATGAGTTATACACTTCTATGTGAGGATCATGACTTGTTGATTTGACAATTTGTTCATTGATTCGATTTTGATTGTTGATTTGATGAAGTTGTTACTTGTTTGATATTGAGCTATGATTCTATGGCATTTGATTTTGTGCTTGATGCTTCGTACATACAATTATTCCCCTATCTTATCGCTACGTTGCTCGAGGATGAGCAACAGTCTAGTTTGGGGGTGTGATTAGGGTCATAATTGCATGTTTTTGCATCCATTTCTATATGGTTTTGATGTTCTTATGTTCATATTTGACCCTAATATGGTATAAATTGTGCTATTAACCCTTTTTGGCTAGAAAATTGTGTTTATAGGTGAAAATGAGCAAAACGAGGAAGAAATGAGCAAGTTTGAGAAAAGTCTAGAAATTGTGAGTTGATCCAATGAAGACAAATGATATACCATGTCGAAGAGTTCAAAGAGAGGGTCGCAATGAAAAAAGAATCGAGTCAATCAGAGCTCTAGAACTCAAGATATAAAGAAAACGAGGAAGTCGAGGATCGATCGAACAAGTCGAGGCCGAGCTCGAGCGCAGCCAGGCCAGACTCGTGTGACCATGAGCCTGCACTCGTGCGATGGAGCTCTTGTTCGGGCGATTAAGGCTCGCACTAGTGATCACACGAGCCTGCACTCGTGCGATGGGCTCTGGTTCGGGCGAGATCAAGCCGCACGAGTGCTCACATGTGCCAGACTCGTACGGTCATAGGCTTGCATTCGTGCGACGGTTCGAAAAGACACATTGTCGGGGGTATTCTCGTCTTTTCACACATTTAATGAAGGGCATATTGGATCAAGCATTGTGGGCACTATAAATACTCTAAAGATCAGATTCTCAAGGGGGATGCAAGTCACATTAGTTCATAATCAGAGTTAGATTCTTAGATTAGAGAGAGAGGGAGGTAGTTACTTGTGGGTTTCTTAAGATTTCTTCTCACAAATTCTTAGATAACTTTTGATCTACCGTTTTGATCGTTGATCCGTTAATTCCTGCATTCTCGTCTGGTCTAAGGCTACATTCTTACCAATTGAATTTCAATTTCCATTGTCGGATTTCAAGTTAGCATTTTAGAGGTAAATTGTATCTTTCCAATTTTCATTGTAATAGGTAAATTTCTTTACATTCCTTTCTTAATGATGATTGTTCCTAGCTTAATTGTTCTCATGTTTAGTCAATTAGCCATGAGCTAATTCCTTTATGTGTTAGTGTATGATTCCTATGGAGTAGTGTAGTGATATGTTGATCTTTTGAATGCTTTGAGTTGTTGTATGATCAATTCTCTACATTGATGGATTGTATGAATGCTTGCATGTGTAGATGATAATAAGGGCCATTAGGGAGTTTGTCTCTTGCGAAAGTAGAGCTATTTTCCTAAACTTTCTTGTATTAAGGCCAATGCATATCAAGTGTTTGATAAAATTCCTAAGATAGTGAGAATTATCTCTAGTTAATTGGATAAACAATTAGAGGCTTTGATATGTTATTAGGTAAACCTTTTGCATGTTGGAGTGGCTTGCCCATTGATCATACACAATCTCATTGCATGATAAAGTGATACTTCACTCCATGAAATATAGGATAGTACACTAGCACATATCCCTCACATTTGCTCACTTTGCAACCCAAGGTGATAGGTAGTTTACTTTTTTTAACGCATTAATAGACGATAGATACCTTTCCCCTTAATTGCTTTGTTAGCTAGCCAATTAAAACAAC
>JAPKLY010003117.1:0-20374 GCA_026898435.1 Prunella vulgaris | reverse complement strand
GAACTGACCCCTGGGCGTTTTACAAGTCCCAGTCCTTCTAACCAACCAATCTCACACCTTGAGTGGTTTGGTATTCTGGTTTTCAAGTAAGATAGCTCTAGCAATACAAAACAATGCTAAATAATAGAGCTATCGATCTAAGCAAATACACAGTGAATCCTACTACAACACTAGGGAAATTTAATTGCAGAGTGTTGTTTATGATATGCTTTGTGTTCTTGGATTCTTGAGAGTTTTCTCTTGGAAATTTCCCGTTAACCTTGAATGGGTGCAAGGTTCTCCATATTTATCGGCAAGATTCAAAATAGATCCGTTGGAGGAGATCAAATCAAATCTTTCCTATTTTAGGTAGATTGCAGGCTAGAAATACTGTTTGACCTACCCGCCATGCTTATTCTGGCAAGTTGTCACATCACCTGCAACTTTTTGAGACGCATTAAATGCCGCATTAAATGTTGTGCAGACTCTGTGCATGTGTGTCGAAAGATCATTGGCTCTCCGCTATAACGGCTAGTTGACCTTCAGACATTTGTCCTTCCTCGTACATTCAATGCTCTGAGTCTATTGTTAATAACTCAGTCTGAACGTGTGTCTTAATGGAGTCTTACTGACATTCTTTTTGTCTCTTGTCCCATAGCATAAATAACCTTTTGCTTTGGACTTACATGATTCAGGTGATCTGAACCACAGCCTGAGTCAGGACCTATGTGCATTCAGCACAGCCTGATAGGTTATTCAGCTCAGTATGTGTTACCTTTTTGCTTCGAACTTACAGGATTCAGGTGAACTGAACCAAGGCCTAAGTCAGGTCCTATGTGCATTCAGCACAGCCTGATAGGTGACACTTACTCTTCACTGACTGACTTCTGTCCTGAGTATGCTTAGTGTACTCAGTAGAAACATCAGCCAATGGTACTTCAGGATTGACTTCAGGATGAATCAGCAGGCTTCGATCTTCAGCTGCAGAACAGACAATCTTCAGCGAGACTGATTGACTCCTTCAGGATGGTTTACACTTCAGACTTCAGTAAATTGGGTCGACTCCAATATTCTTCAGTCTTCAGCAAGGTCCTCCTGTACTGAATTACTAACCTAACTATCCTGAACTATTTTATCCTGAACAGCTATACTTAGGCAAATTCATCAGGGGTTTTGGGATCTAATCAAAATACTCAGATTGTCCCAACAAGTGTTGATACTTGCTTGATTTTTGTAGGAGTGAACTCAATTGATGATGGGCGAATACAATCATTACTAGTATTCTCCACAAAATATATCATCTCCTAATCCATACCTACATCAACTTTACCCATTTAAAATCCCAACCACTTTTGATAAAATCACCATGTTAGAAGAGTGTATGAAGCACATAATGGTGATGTTATGGAACCAAAACCAAATTCCACCACCTCCATAAGAAGTTTCTTATCCTTCTAACTCATATACATCTAAAGATTCCTACTCCTATGAAGATCCACATTCCTACACTTTACCATCACTTATGCCTTCCCAAGAAGAAACTCCTCCTAGCTATTTAAATGAGACTCTAGCTCATATTCTCAAGGAATTGGAAGAGATGAGCATTGAAGCTACAAGGTGCTTTGAGGAGACCAATAGGAAGATTGATAGACTTTTCCAAGCTCGAGGAGATCAAATCAAGAGCTTAGAGCTCCAAGTGGAGCACTTGACCCAACAAGCCCATGAGATTTGCGAAAGGTCATATCAAGATTCCTACTCTCATCATGAGTATACATGCTCCTACACTCCATACCTTCCTATGACTTTCCATCAAGAGGACACTTCTTCAAGCTATGTGGAAGATATGTTAGCTCAAATCCTCAAGAAATTGGTAGAAACGGGAATGGAATGGAAAAGATGCAATGAGGAATGGAATGGAATGGAATGAAAAAGTTTGATGAAATGTTCATGTCTCAAAGTCATCAAATCACAAATTTGGAGTTCCAATTGGAGCAATTGAGCATTCAAGCCGATTATGAGGAGGAAGATGGGGGTAATGATAAAGAAAAAGGGGATGTGGAAGATGATGATGATCATTATCATGAGACGATTAAATCTCTTTCTCTTGTAAAATGTGTTGGAGCTCAAATGTCTATTGAACCTTCTCATGCTTACATTGATTATGAAATTCCTATTATTGATGATGATATTGCTTATAAGTTTCCTCATGCTATATTGATTAGGAATGAAGAAGGAAAGAAGGTTTGACTAGAAGAAGAAGAAAGAGAAGAGCGTGTAAATGAGGAAGAAAAAGAAGAAATTGATGATAGTGAAGAGGATGAAGAAGCTAAAGATGATTATGAAGAGATCAAATTTACTCATATTTTTGCATCCATTTCTATATGGTTTTGATGTGCTTATGTTCATATTTGACCCATAAATGCTATACTTTGTGCATATAACCCTTCTTGGCATGGAAATTGTGTTTTGTAGTGAAAAATGAGCAATATAAGGAAGAAACGAGCAAGTTTGAGAAAAGTCCGAAATTCTTGAGTTGAGCCAAATGGAGAAATTAATATCCCATGTTGAAGAGCTTGAAGAGAGGGTCGCAACGCAAAAAGAATCGAGTCAATCGGAGTCCTAGAACTCAAGATATGACAAAAACGAGGAAGTCGAGCATCGACTGACACTAAGTATCTCGGTCGACAATTGTTCCTTCTTCGGTCGACACGCCGCGCGCGACCAAGTCACCTGGAATGGCAGCCATATGTCGAGCTGGCTGTCAACCAAGCTTGGTCGACAGTTGCTCAGCTCTTGGACGACAAAAGGCACCAGTGTCGACCGAGCTGTCTACCGAGCTTGGTCGACAGTTGGCCAAGCCTAGGGCGACAGCAGCTCAGAAAACTCGGATTTTCAGGGCTATTTTCGTATTTTTGCGCAATTAATGAAGGGCACTTTGGACTAAACATTTTGGGCACTATAAATACCTCAAGGATCAGATTCTCAAGGATGATCATTATTCCAAGTTCTTAGATTAGTTTAGAGAGAGAATTAGGTAGTTACTTAGTGGGTTCTTAGTTAGATTCAATATTCTTTCTACCATAACTTTTGATTCGCCTATCGGAATTTCGATCCGTTTGTTCCTACGTACTTCTCTCAATTCAAGCTACGTTTCTACGGTTCAGTTTTGTATTTTATATTCTGAATTTAGAGATAGCTTTACAAGGTTTGATGCTTGTATTTCCATTAAGCCACAATTGGTAAGTTTTTCTTTAATTCTCTTGTTATAGTTCTTAATCATGATGTTTAGAATGATAATTGTTGAATTTCATTTCCAATTAGCCATGGGCTAATTCCCTGTTGCATGGTTGTATGAATACTATGGTGAATTTAGTCTCTTGTTAATCCTATGCATGAATTAGTGATCTTGATGCGTTAGTTCTCTTATTAATGACTTGTATGAATGCTTGGGATGTTTAATTGGAATGTATGGCTTACATGTTTTAGAAATGAAATGAGAATTGAGCTATAAGAACTTTATGCATGCTAAGTGTTTGATATATTGCTAGTATGACCAATAAGAATTGCATATTAGCCTAAGACCTCTTAATTGGAGTGTTAGGAGTTGTAGAGAGATCTAGACACCTAATAGAGCCTTACCTTGTGTTGTAGAGAGATCTAGACACTAGTTAGCTTGATTAATACAGCAAGAGATCTTTTGCATGCTAGGATGGATAGGATTCTAGAGGAACCATAGTAGGATTACTTCCATGTACACTTCACACTTGCTCACTTCTTTGAGGTGATAGTTAGGATTTACTATTCTTGATTGTTTAGTAGATAGAATCCTTGATGGTTTTCTTGCTTTCCTAGCTATTAGCCTTTGTGAACATTCAATGCTTGCTCTATATCGCATCGTTTCCCTGTGTTCGATATTTAACTTGGTTAACTTGCCACGACAACAACGACCACGTTCACTTGCGTGGAAATCATCACGATTTTGGCAAACAATCCTAAGTCAGATGAACGTATCTTCCTTGGATATTCTAATGTAAGTAATGCATTCAGAGTGTATAACAAGAAATCAATGCTTGTAGAAGAATCACATCATGTTGTCTTTTATGAACAACACTGTGTGAATGAAGGAATAGCTGAAGACTCTAAAGAGGACAACTCTACAGTTATAAGTCAGCAGCCCTATGTTGAGATCAAAACCCCTGTGGAATTGGCTAACAAAGGTTTTGGCACTGTGATAGTTGAGTTACCTCCTATAGAGAATGTTGAAGAACAAGTTTATGAGAATGTTCTAACAGAGGTAGACACACCAACAACAAAACCTGATGAGTCTGCAGTAGGTGAATCTACAGTTGCACAGAACAATGATTAGAGACTTGAACCAGACTTGGTATGGTTGAAAGATCACCCCCCTGAGCATGTAATTGGAAACTTATATGATGCTGTAAAGACCATAAAACAAATCCATGAGGCAATGTTTCCTACATTGCTACATTTCTTTCATCTTGAGAACCTACAAATATTCATGAAGAACTGCAGGACGTTAATTGGATCATTGCAATGCAAGAAGAACTGAATGGTTTTGAAAGAAATCAAGTGTGGGAACTTGTACCAAGACCTAACAATCACAAAGTGATTGGTACTAGGTGGGTATTTAAGAACAAACTTGATGAAGATGGAATTGAAACCAGATATAAAGCAAGGTTAGTTGCTGATTGGCCAAAAGGTATCTACGTGCAAGTGTACACGATCGTTATTGCAATGGCAAGCTTAACCAAGTTTATTATATATCGAACCCAAAGGAGACGGGGATCTGTAAGGTAAAACTATTGTTCTTGATTCAAAAACACAAAGCAAATTAAGGGGATTTGGTATCTATGTCTACTAGTGCGTCAAACTTGTAAACTACCTATCACCTCGGGTTGCAAAGTGAGCGAGTGTGAGAGATATGTGCTAGTGTACTATCCTATGTTTCATATGGTGAGGTATCATTTTCTCATGCCATGGAATTGTGTACAATCAATTGGTAAGCCACTCTAACATGCAAGAGGTCTCCCTAATAACACATTAAAGCCTCTAATTGTTCTTCCTATTCACTAAGTATAGCTCTCACTATCTTAGGAATTTAATCAAACACTTGGCATGCATTTGGCCTAGTACAAGAAGATTTAGGAAAATAGGCCAATTCTCATTGAGACTATCTCCTAATGGCCCCTATGATCAACTACACATACAAAGCATTCATACAATCTGTCAATGTAGAGAATTGATCATACAACAATTCATAGCAATTAAAAGGTCAACATAATCACCATACTACTCCATTGGAGTCATACACCAACACACAAAGGGATTAGCCCATGGCTAATGGGGTAAACATAAAAGAAATTGAAGTAACTACAATCATCATTATGCAGGAATTATAAAGAGTATACAAGAATTTACCTATTACAATGAAATTGAAAAGATACAAGATTACCTCTAGAAGCTAAAACTTGATCCGACAATAGAAATTGAAAAGCGAACGGTAGAAATGTAGCTTGAGCTATGCTAAGAATGCTGGAGAAGACGGATTGAAGATCAGTACGGTAGATATAAAGTAATCGCAAAAATTGTAAATGAAAATCTAGGAACACCCACTTGGAAACTACCTCTAACTTCTCCTAATCTAGTGAGAAAATATATGATGTAAGTGAATTTAAGAAAATGATAAAAGTCCCTTAGAAAATCTGAGATGGAAGTATATATAGTGCCATTGGATCATTGATTAAGATGCCCTTCATTAAAACACGCGAAATACGAAAATAGCCCTGAAAATCCGAGAAAACTGAGCTGCTGTCGCCCAAGAACTGTGCAACTGTCGACCACTTGGGCGACAGCTTGGTCGACACGGGTGCCTTTTGTCGTCCAAGAGCTGTGCAACTGTCGACCAAGCATGGTCGACAGCCAGCTCGACAAATGGCTGTCTTTCAAGGTAATTGGGTCGCGCGAAGCTTGTCTTCCAAAGATGGAGTCCTTGTCGCCCGAGGCCTTAGTCTCGGTCGATGCGTGACTTCCTTGTTTTTGTCATATCTTGAGCTCTAGAACTCTGATTGACTCGATTTTTCTTTGGTTGTGACCCTCTCTTCAAGATCTTCAAAATAGGATAGAAATTTCTCCATTTTGCTCAACTCCAGAATTTGGACTTTTCTCGATCTTGCTCGTTTCTTCCTTATTTTGCTCGTTTTCACCTACAATCACAACTTCCTAGCCAAAAAGGGTTAAATGCACAAAGTATCACGTAATAGGGTCAAATATGAACATAATATCACCAAAAGCATATAGAAATGAGTGCTAAAACATGCAATTATGACCCTAATCATACCCCCAAACTAGATTGTTGTTCGGCCTCGAGCAATGAAGCAATAAGATAGGGGAATAATTGTGTGTATGAAGCATCAAGTACAAAATCAATGCCATAGAATCATCACTCAATATCTAGCAATCTAAAATATCATATCATTCAAATAACTATCGAAATGAAATAAAATAAAACATATTGTCAAGTCAATGAGTCATAATCCTCTCAAGATAAGTGTTTCACTCAACCCTCAAGTGTTTATGCTTTCTCGTACCTCACACAACATGCAAATACTACCATAAGCTTGGCTCAAGTCTCAAATTCTCCACCACTTGAAATAACAATTAACTTACACATCATTGAGGACTTTTAAAGGTTGTAGTGTTGGCTCTTTGGTAGGGAAGGATCATATGGATAATAGTGAATCATCATGTATATCATCTCTTTATACAAGTAGCAGTCTCATCTTCATGCTCTTTTCAATATCACACTTCTAAACATCAATCTTTACTTTGCAAAATTGTGAACATACTCACAACACTTTGGTCAAACTTGACCAATTTTTCATGAAAAGTCAACCTTTTTCTTTAAAGCTCTTTTAGCACCTGCCGTTGCACATTTTTGCATCAATCCTTGCATATTTGAATATCTTCCCACCTTGGCCACCCATTTCTTCATCATATCACCAATCTTCCTTCCTTCTTTTCACTCTACTAATCATAGGAACAAGAGAGTTCCAAAAAGGAAGAAAAATGGCTTAAAGTGTGGTTAGCCAAAGGAAAGGCACAAAATGGTAAGCAATGGATATTAATATCAAGGTAGGCTCATAGGGCAAAGTAGCTCAATATAAAACCAAAAGATGGCCTAAAATCATATAATGTGAAATTATTGTCTAATGTAGCCTCAAAGAAGACTCAAGCCAAGTTCTAGAGTATAATACACATGTGTGGAACTCATATAAAAGAAAATCATCCGTTCAAGATTGAAACGGGCATAATTTGGCTCAAATCTCACGGGTATAGAGTGATCATGACTCATATCATATAAAAAATGCTCATATCATCAAAATCTCAAGTATCATGAAATCAATAGTATCAAAGATCAACAAGAATTAAGCAATAAATCCACTACACTAATCAAGACTTTCAACCCATTCACACAACGATAAACATATCTTATGCATTCACTACTCAAAACAAGCACAATGGCTAAAATTAAGAAGCAAAACAAGGGCTCATCAATACAATAGGCATCAAATCATAAGAATACTCCCAAAAATCAATCTAAAAATAGCATTGCCATGAGAATGACGAATCGATCACACCCCCAAACTTTATTGGACCAAGGGTCTAAAAAGTTTGGCAAAGAAGTGGAGGCAAGAATCATGCAATGCACAATAAAGCTCAAAACATAAGAATCAACACTTAAGCTCAAAATAGCAATCTAAAAATCAAGCAATCTAAACCTAGGAAATGAAAGCAAATAGGGAGAGAAGTGTAAAGACATACCTTGAGTTGGAATTAAGAGTAAGAGAGTGAATTGCCACTTACATGAAAATGTCCTTCTTGGCCAAGTAGGAAGAGAAATCTCCTCATCACACCTTTCTAGAGATCACAAATCACATCAATTATCATTGCAAATCAAAATTTGAAGAATGAACACACCCCCCAAACTTTTTCGGATCAAGGATCCTAAAAGTTTGGCAAAGAGTGATGAAAATAGGATTTGCTATTAATCAATGATCAAACAATGCATGTATAAGCTCAACTAAACCAATAAATCACCATATATAACAAGAGGCAACACCTCCAAACTATGATAAATCACATGCACCAACCAAGATAATAGAATACACTACCTCATATCAATTTTCAAGAAATCAAAGCACATCCCTAAGCTTCAAATTCCTTCATTAGAACAACTAGCAAACAAAATATCTAACTACCAAGCAAACAACAAAACAAGCAACATTTTTTAAGGATGGGTTGCCTCCCATCTAGTACTTGGATTTAACATCCCCTAGCCGGAAGACACCAATTTGGCAAAATGGCCAAGGATATTTGATATCCTCCCCATCAAACTCTACTCTCAAAGCTTCATAATCAAGGAAACAAGTTGGATTTCTACCCCACACCCCTACATTCCTTATCAATTTATACTTGTAAGCACAAGAATTTTCCTCTTTTCCTCTAAAAACACCATTCCAGCCCCATTTCCTATTATCAAAAAATTTTAAGAGGATTTTCAATTCAACCTTATCATCCATAAATTCAAGAGGTAAGACAAATTCACAATGCACAACATTATCAATTAAAGGTAAGACTATTGTTCTTGATTAAAAAACACAAAGCAAATAAAGGGGATTTGGTATCTATGTCTACTAGTGCGTCAAACTTGTAAACTACCTATCACATTGGGTTGCAAAGTGAGCGAGTGTGAGAGATATGTGCTAGTGTACTATCCTATGTTTCATATGGTGAGGTATCACTTTCTCATGCCATGGAATTGTGTACAATCAATTGGTAAGCCACTCTAACATGCAAGAGGTCTCCCTAATAACACATTAAAGCCTCTAATTGTTCTTCCTATTCACTAAGTATAGCTCTCACTATCTTAGGAATTTAATCAAACACTTGGCATGCATTTGGCCTAATACAAGAAGATTTAGGAAAATAGGCCAATTCTCATTGAGACTATCTCCTAATGGCCCTTATGATCTGTTGGGACAATCTGAGCATTTTGATTAGATCCCAAAACCCCTGATGAATTTGCCTAAGTATAGTGTTCAGGATAAAATAGTTCAGGATAGTTAGGCTAGAGATTCAGTACAGGAGGACCATGCTGAAGACTGAAGAATATTGGAGTCGACCCAATTTACTGAAGTCTGAAGTGTAAACCATCCTGAAGGAGTCAGTCAGTCTCGCTGTTGATTGTCTGTTCTGAAGCTGAAGATCGAAGCCTGCTGATTCATCCTGAAGTCAATCCTGAAGTACCATTGGCTGATGTTTCTACTGAGTACACTAAGCATACTCAGGACAGAAGTCAGTCAGTGAAGAGCAAGTGTCACCTATCAGGCTGTGCTGAATGCACATAGGACCTGACTTAGGCCTTGGTTCAATTCACCTGAATTCTGTAAGTCTGAAGCAAAAAGGTAACACATACTGAGCTGAATAACCTATCAGGCTGTGCTGAATGCACATAGGACCTGACTCAGGTTGTGGTTCAGATCACCTGAATCATGTCAGTCCAAAGCAAAAGGTTATTTATGATATGGGTCAAGAGATAAAAAGAATGTCAGTAAGACTCCATTAAGACACACGTTCAATACTGAGTTATTAACAAGAGACTCAGAGCATTGAATATACGAGGAAGGATAAATGTCTGAAGGTCAACTAGCCGTTATAGCGGAGAGCCAATGATCTTTCGACAAGCAAGCACGGAGTCTGCGCAGCATTTAATGCGGCATTTAATGCATCTCAAGAAGGTTGCAGGTGATGTGACAACTTGCCAGAATAAGCATGGCGGGTAGGTCGAACAGTATTTCTAGCCTGCAATCTACCTAAAATAGGAAAGATTTAATTTGATCTCCTCCAACGGATCTATTTTGAATCTCGCCTATAAATATGAAGAACCTTGCACCCATTCAAGGTTAACGGGAAATTTCAAAGAGAAAACTCTCAAGAATCCAAGAACACAAAGCATATCATAAACAACACTCTGCAATTAAATTTCCCTAGTGTTGTAGTAGGATTCACTCTGTATTTGCTTAGATCGATAGCTATATTATTTAGCATTGATTTGTATTGCTAGAGCTATCTTAGTTGGAAACCAGAATACCAAACCTCTCAAAGTGTGAGATAGGTTGGTTAGAAGGACTGGGACTTGTAAAACGCCCAGGGGTCAGTTCCTAAGAGAGGAAGTTGGCTACTCGTGTCCCTTGGCACGTAAAACCCAAGTACCTATCCTCAGGGTTTTGAGGATAGCTTCTTGTTAAATCAGGTCGTGGACGTAGGAGTTGGTTATCTCCGAACCACGTTAAAAAGTCCCCTGTGTGCTGATTTACTATTTTGTTCATGATCATAAATGTCATCATATTAAACTGAACATACTGCATTAGTTTTAACTTCAGGACTGAATCAATCATCCTGAATCTGAATACTGTGCACTCAGCCTTAACCACCAATTTACTAAGCAACTCAGAGAAAATGATTTCAGAAACTAAAACGAGTAGAATCTAAGGGCTCACTTTCTGCACGTACTCTGACTCACTGAGATAGTAGTCCAACTGACTTGCTTCCGAGCAGTCAGTTGGTTTGTTATCTCTACTGAGCCTCCGAGCACATTACTCACACTCAGTTTATCTGACTCGTTACTGAACCGTCCCTGCTGCCCCTGTGGACCTTCAGCGTACTGAGTACTTCAGGGAATCCTGACTGAGTGCGTTAGAGCATTTTTTCTGAGTCTTTCATAAAAATCTGACATCAGTGTATTCCCCCCCATACACTGATTTAACTCGTTTCGGGACCAACATGATCAACTACACATACAAAGCATTCATACCATCCATCAATGTAGAGAATTGATCATACAACAATTCATAGCAATTAAAAGGTCAACATAATCACCATACTACTCCATAGGAGTCATACACCAACAGACAAAGGGATTAGCCCATGGCTAATTTGGTAAACATAAAAAAATTGAAGTAACTACAATCATCATTATGCAGGAATTATAAAGAGTATACAAGAATTTACCTATTACAATGAAATGGAAAAGATACAAGATTACCTCTAGAAGCTAAAACTCGATCCGACAATAGAAATTGAAAAGCGAAAGGTATAAATGTAGCTTGAGCTATGCTAAGAATGCTGGAGAAGATGGATTGAAGATCCGTACGGTAGATCGAAAGTAATCGCAGAAATCGTAAATGGATATCTCAGAACAACCACTTGGAAACTACCTCTAACTTCTCCTAATCTTGTGAGAGAATATATAATGTAGTAAATCTAAGAAAATGATAAAAGTCCTTTAGAAAATTTGAGACGGAAGTATATATAATGCCCTTGGATCATTGACTAAGATGCCCTTCATTAAAACGCGCGAAAATACGAAAATAGCCCTGAAAATCCGAGTTTCCTGAGCTGCTGTCGCCCAAGAGCTGAGCAACTGTCGACCACTTGGGCGACAACTTGGTCGACACGGGTACCTTTTGTCGTCCAAGTGTGCTAGGTCTATCGACCCAGCTTGGTCGACACTCCACTCGACAAATGGCTGTCTTTCCAGGGATGTTGGTCGCGCGAGGCCTGTCTTCCGAAGAAGGAACGTCTGTCGCCCGAGGCCTTAGTCTCCGTTGATGCGTGACTTCCTTGTTTTTGTCATATCTTGAGCTCTAGAACTCCGATTGACTCGATTCTTTTTGCATTGCGACCCTCTCTTCAAGATCTTCAACATAGGATAGTAATTTCTACATTTTGCTCAACTCCAGAATTTGGACTTTTCTCAATCATGCTCGTTTCTTCCTTATTTTGCTTGTTTTCACCTACAATCACAACTTCCTAGCCAAAAAGGGTTAAATACACAAAGTATCGCATAATAGGGTCAAATATGAACATAATATCACAAAAAGCATATCAAAATGAGTGTTAAAACATGCAATTATGACCCTAATTACACCCCCAAACTAGATTGTTGCTCGGCCTCGAGCAACGAAGCGATAAGATAGGGGAATAATTGTGTGTATGAAGCATCAAGTACAAAATCAATGCCATAGAATCATCACTCAATATCTAGAAATCTAAAATACCATATCATTCAAATAACTATCGAAATCAAATCAAAAAAACATATTGTCAAGTCAATGAGTCATAATCCTCTCAAGATAAGTGTTTCACTAAACCCTCAAGTGTTTATGCTTTCTCGTACCTCACACAACATGCAAATACTACCATAAGCTTAGCTCAAGTCTCAAATTCTCCACCACTTGAAATGACAATTAACTTACACATCATTGAGGACTTTTAAAGGTTGTAGTGTTGGCTCTTTGGTAGGGAAGAATCTTATGGATAATAGTGACTAAGTATGATTAGTAAAGCATAGAAGGAATCATGATGTATATCATCTCTTTATACAAATAGCAATCATGCTCTTTTCAAAATCACACTTCTAAACATCAATCTTCCCTTTGCAAAATTGTGAACATACTCACAACACTTTGGTCAAACTTGACCAATTTTTCATGAAAAGTCAACCATTTTCTTTAAAGCTCTTTTAGCACTTGCCTTTGCACATTTTTGCATCAATCCTTGCATATTTGAATATCTTCCCACCTTGGTCACCCATTTCTTCATCATATCACCAATCTTCCTTCCTTCTTTTCACTCTACTAATCATAGGGACAAGAGAGTTCCAAAAAGGAAGGAAAATGGCTTAAAGTGTGGTTAGCCAAAGGAAAGGTCAATAGGCACAAAATGGTAAGCAATGGATATTAATATCAAGGTAGGCTCAAACGGCAAAGTAGCTCAATATAAAACCATCTGTGTCTAATGTAGCCTCAAACAAGACTCAAGCCAAGTTTTAGAGCATAATACACATGTGTGGAACTCACATCAAAGAAAATCATCCGTTCAAGATTGAAACGGGCATAATTTGGCTCAAATCTCACGGGTATAGGGTGATCATGACTCATATCATATCAAAAATGCTCATATCATCAAAATCTCAAGTATCATGAAATCAATAGTATCAAAGATCAACAAGAATTAAGCAATAAATCCACTACACTAATCAAGACTTTCAACTCATTCACACAACGATAAACATATCTTATGCATTCACTACTCAAAACAAGCAACAATGGCTAAAAATAAACAAGCAAAACAAGGGCTCATCCATACAATAGGCATCAAAGCATAAAAATACTTCCAAAAATCAATCTAAAAATTGCATTGCCATGAGAATGACGGAACGATCACACCACCCCAAACTTTTTTGGACCATAGGTCTAAAAAGTTTGGCAAAGGAGTGGAGGCAAGAATCATGCAATGCACAATAAAGCTCAAAACATACAAACAACCATCAATACCATAGCAATAAAATCCATTAATCAACATCCATCACAAGCATAATCCATCCAGAGACAACTACCTAAGAAAATAGCACAATCTTCACGCAATATTATTACAAACCAAATTGAAAACTAAGAGTTTGGAATAGAAGCGAGGGATAAAGATAGGGTTAAGAATGAGTTACCCATCCTTATGAAGTTAGATCGAAATCATCACTTCACAAAGGAGGATAATGCGGATGAGGAAAGTGGTCCTCTCCAATGTGCCAGTTCATCATTGCACGTTGGGCTTCCAAGATCTCTTCAATGTTAGTACTCATAGTTGTCATGTTGGCATTAAGAGTGGTATAATTGTCATTCAAGGAGGTCACATCGGCACGGAGAAGTGAGTAGTCTAACTGAAGAGCCGAGATATTGGTCCTAAGTGAAGTGAACTCTTGACCCCAAGCATTGGAACTTCCAAACCCTCTATCATACTCATCTTCTTCCTCAGCTTGCTCTATATCACTATCTTTGTGCACACTGGTCCTTCTTCTTGCCCTCTTTGTTACATTCCTCCTCCCTTGATTGAATTCCCGAGCAATGCCGAAGTGCAATGGGCTACTCATGCTCCAATTTTCCTCATTCTTTATAGAAATGGTTTCATAATCCAAAAGAGGAAACGGAAGTTCAATAGATGGCCGATGTGCTAGACAAAGCTTCTTCTTTTGCCTTACAATTATTTGAATGTCCATCAAATACCCCAAATCAAGGTAAGAAAAATCCTTTCCTTCTTCTCTCGTTTCCCACCCTAAGCATCTTGCCAAATGAGCAATCATCCCACCAAAAGCACAGTCTCCTTTGGAAATGACGTAGGATAGATTCTTGCAAAAATATGCTCCAAAATTAGCTTTCAAACCTATAAGCATAGAAAAGAGGACATAGAGTTCCTCATGTTGCATCTCCTCCATATCGGGATCATTCCACTTCTTTTTAATAGAGGAACTTGAAGCTTTTTCTTTTCCTTTCTTACTCATCCTACAAAAGAAAGTTATCAATTTCCATTTATCAAGTAAAATTAGATTGAACATAAAGGACTTAATTCTTAGAATCAAGGAATTCATGCCTCAAATAGTCATGCAAATGTTAAATGCCAATGAAGCCTCAAGTAAGAAAAATCATAGGTGAATCAACATAATCAACTCAACCTAGCAACAATATACTCATACCCATTAACATTTAGCACAACATTATCAAGACAACTCAATTTTAGCATAAATTTTCCTAAAATTCGTCACTATCCCTACCCTATTTTTCAATCCTCAATTAAACTCAATATACTCAAAATTGGCATGCAATTGGGTTCCCAATGGATTAGCCATCAATAATGTAGCATAAATGCATCATCAATTTCATAAAGACTCAAGAAAATAAAAAAGTCCCAATTCACATGCTCAAGAATCCTAGAATTTAAATTTCAAATTCATGATAATGCAAACATAGAAATCTTATAAAAGTGCAAGATATAGGTAGAGGAGAGTGAGTAGAATATACATGTAGAAGGATTAATCGAGAGGAAGTGTAGAATTTGAGAAGAAAATTTCTTCTTTTTTTTTTTTCGTGAGTTTGAGAGGGAGAGAGTGCAAGATTATTGTATTCAAAGTGTGTGTTTGTGTGTGTAAGAGTGTATAAGAAAGAGTGAAAAGTGAGTGGGCTTACCTTGGAAAGTGTAGTCAAAGTATTGCCCACCATGGTCAAAATCCGCCCTCCAACATGCGTGTGTCGACCAAGAAGGCTCAGCCTGTCGACCAAGCTGGTCGACACCTCAGTCGCGAGTGGCGTGTCGCACAAGAGTGGTAGGATTGTCGACCAAGCTGGTCGACAATTGGCCCTCATGTCGCGCAAGAATGGTAGAGTTGTCGACCAAGCTGGTCGACACCTCAGGCAACAAATGCCTATCTTTCTAGGGATCCCAGGCGCGCGAAGGCCATCTTCCGAGGCTTTAGATGCTGTCTTCCGAGACCTTCAACTCCTACTTCGAAAATTTTCAATTTTTTTACCCTTTTTCTTACAATTTTCCTACACAACATCACTTAATTCTCAAAATATCACAAGAATATCCACAATCATGAATAAAATATGGTAGCAAATTGACAAAATTTAACACGAACACACCCCCCCCAAACTTTTTCGGATTGTAAATCCTAATAAAGTTTGGAAAAGTGGTAAATTACACATTTGCTAGCACATAAAACCCATTAATCACAACTCTTAACTCAAAACCAAATATTCATCAAGAGTATATCAAAAATTCACTTCTCAAACACTTCCTAATCATTTAAGCACAAAACAAATCAAGCAATGATCATAAGAAATTGGCCTAAAATACCAAATAACCTCATGCTTCCATTCCAACACAAAAAATAATTAATCAAATCAAAAACTAAAATCTAAAAGAAATAAAGGATACAAATGGGTTACCTCCCATCTAGCGCTTGGATTTAACGTCCCCTAGCCGGACGACTCTTAAGCTCAAGTAACATCAAGATCGATAAGAGTTGAGTGACGTACATCACTCAATTTCCTCTTCCAAAAATAAGCTTTCTTCACCATTTGTTTCACCCCCTTGCCTTCATTTACCTTCTTCCTCTTTTCAAAAGGATCATCACCACTAAACTCACTCTTGAGATCAATTTTTCTTGACTTATCCTTTTCTTCACTTTCCATATCATCTCGTACAACTTTGTTCATCAACCCTTCAATCTTCTTTGGAGAACTCTTGGAATTACCATGGATCGAAAAAGTTACTTTCTCACCATTCATTCCAAGAGTAACCTCTCCTCGCTTAATATTAATTAAAGCATCCGATGTAGCAAGAAAAGGTCTCCCAAAAATGATAGGACTCTCCAAATCTTCTTCAATATCTAGCACAACAAAGTCAACGGGATAGACAAACTTACCAACATGAACAACTACATCCTCTATAATTCCCCTTGGTCTCACTTTTGTACCATCGGCCATTTGCAAATTCATTTTTGTTGGCTTCAAGTCATGCAAGCCCAACTCCTTGGCAATAGAAAATGGCATCATGTTAACACTTGCGCCCAAATCACACAAAGCCTTTATTTCCTTGCTCTCCTTAATATGGCAACTCAATGTGAAACTCCCCGGATCTCTAAGCTTTTGTGGCAAATGATTTAGAATCAACTCACTACTCTCACGAGTAAGCTTAACCATTTCCGGTTCATTTCCTTTCTTCTTCTTTGCTAAAGCATCTCTCAAGAACCAACCTTGTATAATTTGGCATTTCTTCAATAGCTTCATGAAAAGGCATCTTTGAATAGAACTTTTTGAAAAGTTCAAAGAACTTCTTGAATCGATCATCAAGCTTATAATTCATTCCTTTTGAAATTTCCACCTTCACCTCCTTTTCCACTTTCCCTTCTTCCACTTTTCTTTCCACAACCCCTATTTTATCTATTCCCTCAAATTTTTCTTTCTTTTCCTTCTCTTTCTTCATCACCATATCTTCTACCCCCAAGCCTTTTTCATTACTCCTTACCAATTTCACATCCTCAAAATGAAATACTTCTTCCACTATCTCATCATGAAAAACTTTTAAAGGAGAATTCCCTACAACCCCATTTTCAACCTCCACACATGATATCAAATTACAATGCTCACGAGGATTAATCTCAGTTGTAGAAGGGAACTTACCTTTATTCACTTGTGGGCTTAAGGATGAAGCAATTTGCCCCATTTGAAATTCCAAGCTCTTGATTTGATTACCTTGTGAAGCATACAAGTCATCAAACTTCTTGTTCGTTTCACCATTCATCTTTCTAAATTCCACTCTCATATCTTCCATGTTCTTCAAAATCAATGCCAAGGTGTCCTCCACACTCTCCTTACACTCATTATTAGGCGGCTTTGATCCTGGATCAATCCGGGGTGGCAATTGGATTGCCCCCTTAGGATTGGCGTATGAGAAATTCTCGTGCCTTCTATTAGGATTGTAAGGAGGATTGCCTTGATTCGG
This sequence comes from Prunella vulgaris, assembly GCA_026898435.1. Taxonomy (NCBI): domain Eukaryota; kingdom Viridiplantae; phylum Streptophyta; class Magnoliopsida; order Lamiales; family Lamiaceae; genus Prunella; species Prunella vulgaris. The sequence continues at coordinate 2,977 of JAPKLY010003117.1, read as the reverse complement.
ATATGGACTTCCTTGGTTTCTAAATGGTGGAGCAACATACGACCTTTGATTGTTTTGATAAGAATTATTGAATTGCGGATGACCCATATAGTTTACTTCCTCTTGAGTGGAGGTAGTAGGAGGAGGAAGACTCTCACAACGCTAACTTGCATAGGAGTTGGTGCAAGGTTTTGATGTTGGCCTCCATAGACCAAATTACACACATTAGTCAATCTTTCCTCAAGAAGTGCAACTCGATCACCTGCTCCATTGCTAGACTCTCTTTGGAAAGCATCATTTGTAGCTATGTTCTCAATGATCTCGTTCACTTGACGAATGGTCTTCGCCCAAACCGAGCCTCCGGCACAAGAATTCAAGTAAGGTGAGCTTCTTCTCCATGCTTTAGCTCTAATCCATGCTTTAGCTCTCCCTGTCAAAGTGAAATTGAAGAATTGGAGTTTCTTCTCACTATCCGACATTCCTTTGTACTTGATCATATCACATATCTCCATGAAGTTATTAAGGTGAGAATTTGGGTCTTCTCGATCACTTGATCCTTCAAATGGAGACTCCTTTAACAACTTCAAAAGATTCGTATTAAGCTCAAACTTTTCAGCATCAATCGGCGGTCTTTCTATTCCATCATATTGCTTATTAACTCTAGGCTCAAAATAATTTCACAGCAATGGTTCATGGTTTTGAGGTGGGTTTATGATTTGTGGTCTTTGGTATTGAGGTGGTGGTGGGTATGGATAGTATGGGTAATTATGTGGTGGTGGTGGGTAGTATGGTTGGTTAATTGGTTAATTGGGGTAGTTGGGATATTGTGGTGTATAGTAAGGTTGATTTGGTGGTGGATAAGGTGGGTATTGGTGTGGTATAGGTTGTGGTTGAAGTGGAACCTCTTTATGAGCAAAATTCTCTTCTCCTTGATGTACTTGTCCTCTTAAGGGCTCTTCTTCTCTTATCTCATCTCGAGCTTCGTTCATATTATTCTCCATGTTGATTTGATTCAAACGAGTTTCTCTCCTTCTTCTTCTTAGGCTTCTCTCAAGATCCGATTCAAAAGGTAGAAGATCTCCCCCTTGACTTCTTGTGTGCATACACCTAAAAAGAAACAAGTATAAACACTTCTCACACCAAAAATAGTAAAGACAAAATCGAAAACAAGATCAACTATCAAGCAACCAAACAAATAAGCCGTCTCCCTGGCAACGGCGCCAAAAACTTGATTGCCTATTCGGTGTCTACGTGCAAGTGTACACGATCGTTATTGCAATGGCAAGCTTAACCAGGTTTATTTTATATCGAACCCAAAGGATATGGGGATTTGTAAGGTAAGACTATTGTTCTTGATTCAAAAACACAAAGCAAATAAAGGGGATTTGGTATCTGTGTCTACTAGTGCGTCAAACTTGTAAACTACCTATCACATTGGGTTGCAAAGTGAACGAGTGTGAGAGATATGTGCTAGTGTTCTATCCTATGTTTCATATGGTGAGGTATCACTTTCTCATGCCATGGAATTGTGTACAATCAATTGGTAAGCCACTCTAACATGCAAGAGGTCTCCCTAATAACACATTAAAACCTCTAATTGTTCTTCCTATTCACTAAGTATAGCTCTCACTATCTTAGGAATTTAATAAAACACTTGGCATGCATTTGGCCTAGTACAAGAAGATTTAGGAAAATAGGTCAATTCTCATTGAGACTATCTCCTAATGGCCCTTATGATCAACTGTTGGGACAATCTTGGTATTTTGATTAGATCCCAAAACCCCTGATGAATTTGCCTAAGTATGGTGTTCAGGATAAAATAGCTCAGGATAGCTAGGTCAGAGATTCAGTACAGAAGGACCGTACTGAAGACTGAAGAATATTGGAGTCGACCCAATTTACTGAAGTCTGAAGTGTAAACCATTCTGAAGAAGTCAGTCAGTCTCGCTGAAGGTTGTCTGTTCTGAAACTGAAGATCGAAGCCTGCTGTTTCTTCCTGAGGATTAATCCTGAAGTACCATTGTCTGATGTTTCTACTGAATACACTAAGCATGTTCAGGACAGAACTCAGTCAGTGAAGAGTAAGTATTACCTATCAGGCTGTGCTGAATGCACATAGGACCTGACTTGTGCCTTGGTTCAGTTTACCTGAATCCTGTAAGTCCGAAGCAAAAAGGTAACACATACTGAGCTGAATAACCTATCAGGCTGTGAGTAATGCACAGAGGACCTGACTTAGGCTGTGGTTCAGAATACCTGAATCATGTCAGTCCAAAGAAAGGTTATTTATGCTATGGGACAAGAGATAAAAAGAATGTCAGTAAGACTCCATTAAGGCACACGTTCAGACTGAGTTATTACAAGAGACTCAGAGCATTGAATGTACGAGGAAGGATAAATGTCTGAAGGTCAACTAGCCGTTATATCGGAGAGCCAATGATCTTTCAACACGTAAGCACGGAGTCTGCGCAGCATTTAATGCGGCATTTAATGCGTCTCAAAAGGTTGCAGGTGATGTGACAACTTGCCAGAATAAGCATGGCGGGTAGGTCGAACAGTATTTCTAGCCTGCAATCTACCTAAAATAGGAAAGATTTGATTTGATCTCCTCCAACGGATCTATTTTGAATCTCGCCTATAAATATGGAGAACCTTGCACCCATACAAGGCTAACGGGAAAATTCCAAGAGAACTCTCAAGAATCCAAGAACACAAAGCATATCATAAACAACACTCTGCAATTAAATTTTCCCTAGTGTTGTAGTAGGATTCACTCTGTATTTGCTTAGATCGATAGCTCTAATATTTAGCACTGATTTGTATTGCTAGAGCTATCTTAGTTGGAGACCAGAATACCAAACCTCTCAAAGTGTGAGATAAGTTGGTTAGAAGGACTGGGACTTGTAAAACGCCCAGGGGTCAGTTCCTAAGAGAGGAAGTTGGCTATTCGTGTCCCTTGGCACATAAAACCCAAGTACCTATCCTCAGGGTTTTGAGG
>JAPKLY010003116.1:0-20379 GCA_026898435.1 Prunella vulgaris | reverse complement strand
CCTCATCCTCTACTTCTTTATGTGAAGGACTATTTTCAGCAGGAATCTCATCTACATCCATGCCACAATTTTTTTCCTTCACTGAGCAGCTACCCTTCCCTTCAGATTTCATGGTGCTTCCACGACTTTCAAAAATTATGGCCTCGAGTCTTGCTATGCGTTCATCTAGTGCAGCATTCTTTTCCTTCTGGAGCATCAATTCTTTTTTGAGAATCTTTTCATTCTTTGTGGAAGTGCCAGGACTCTGGTGAAAGAATGCAGATTGGCTAACGAAACCTCCAACACCCCTCACACGTCCACCATGCTCTTTTGAATCAAGCACCTGTGAAAGAATTCCAGTTTTGGCATCTGATATCTGGGATGAGTCGTTGGTTCTACTCTCATCTACATATCTAGACTGCAATGTAACCCAATCAATGCATTAAAAAATAGTGTTGGAACAGAAAAATAGTTTAAAGATTAAAATTATAATACAAAATATATAAAAATTTGGGATAATATAGGAATAATCATTGTTTCAGTATAGTTATTATACTTACAATTAATGCAGCCATTTCATTCAACTCTTCTCCCTGAATTAATCCTTCTTTGTTTTTTCGTCCTTCGACCCAAAGCATACATCTATCAATATCGCGATCCCCAGATAACAGCGATGGCTACATAAATAATCAATAAAGTTAAGTATTTTGTATGATGTACAATTACGAGATATTACTTATGAATGAACTTACATTATCCTCAGCACAACTAACATAACCTTTACGAGAGAGACGGTGTGGAAATTTATTTTGTGCACGTATTTGTTTCTGTTTCTCTCTCTTTGCCTAAATATATAAGAAAACACATGATCATTAATTGTTAGTTAAACTTTAGTAAATATCATAATATCTAATGAAAGCTTACCAAAAATTCTGGAGACATTCGAGTGATCACAAACTGACTCTAAGAAGCTTGTGAAATATTCAAATATTTCTCCGGTGGTGTATTCATTAAAACAGGATTGTCTTGTCTTTGATACACGTATCGCTCTCCAAGAAATGACTTAAATTGTCTAAATTTAGACCCACATGAGACTAGACATGCCCTTCTATTCCATTGATTTACATCAAATGCCAGCTACATAATCACAACAAATAAGATTAAAGTTTGAATATATATCAACAACAAAAAATAAAATATGAAATAACTTACAGTTATTGAATCCCATATTTGATCTTTCACTTCCTGCGGGACATCTTTCCATAGTTCATAGTTAATGTCCACCTTGTTGTGAACTAAAACCCCGAGGTAGCTTTGATATGCGGATTTTGCTTCACCTACAGCCTGTCCATAATCATTAAAGCGTATATTTTTCTACAAACCTTTCACTCTGAGCTTCTCAAGATTAGTCATTTGTGTAGGCACTCTTCGGTTAATAGTTCTACCACTCTTTGCCTCTTTTTTTCCCTTCTCTATCACTTTCTCATCATCTCCTCCACTTTCATCAGTAGTGGCTTCTTTATTTTGTTTCCCTATCTCCTCCACTCTTGGCCTCTTTATTCCTCCACCATCAACACGTTTGAGTTTTTTGTGACGTGCCATTAATGAAACAAACCTGAATATGCAAATAATTAAATGAGTCAGTTCCAACTAAATAAAATTGTACGTACAAGTTAACAAAATACAAACACATCAACACAAAAAAAAGTACAAATAAGTTTAAATGTGAAAATATTTACCAAAATAATTAAAATTTAGAATTATCAATCCAAATCCCATCGCAATCTGTATGTGTGACTGGTGGTTCATAATCATCAGATGTATCTGGATCACTACCATGCAGCCCTTTGCTAAAACATTGTTGGTAGATTGAACTCTTGTCAAACTCATCATCATTTGGGCAATCAAAATAATCCCTATTAGGAGTTACAAGTACAACTGACCATGTTGCATCTTTAGGATCCTCAATATAAAAAACTTTCTTTGCTAGGCTACCCAAAATAAATGAATCATTTTTTAATCCAATCTTCTTGAGGTTTACCAACGTAAAACCAAAATCATCTACCTTACAACCACTCTTATTATCCACCCAAATACACTTCAGCAACGGTATACGAAAGGTAAAGTAATCTAATTCCCATATCTCTTCAATAATACCATAAAACGTCATATCAGCCATAATGGGATTTTTATCCTTTGCACTAGACATTTGCAATATCTTTGCAACTAAGCTAACTCCAGAGTTTTGAGTAGCTCGTAAACTATCACGCTCTTTCGTATGATACGTAACCCCATTGATGGAGTAACTTTGATACTTGATGTTGGTCCCGAAATGAGTTAAATCAGTGTATGGGGGGGGGAATACACTGATGTCAGATTTTTCTGAAAGACTCAGAAAAATGCTCTAACGCACTTCGTCAGGATTCCCTGAAGTACTCAGTACGCTGAAGGTCCACAGGGGCAGCAGGGCCGGTTCAGTAACGAGTCAGATAAACTGAGTGTGAGTAATGTGCTCGGAAGCTCAGTAGAGATAACAAACCTACTGACTGCTCGGAAGCCAGTCAGTTGGACTACTATCTCAGTGAGTCAGAGTACGTGCGGAAAGTGAGCCCTTAGATTCTACTCGTTTTAGTTTCTGAAAACGTTTTCTCTGAGTTGCTTAGTAAATTGGTGGTTAAGGCTGAGTGCACAGTATTCAGATTCAGGATGATTGATTCAGTCCTGAAGTTAAAACCAATGCAGTATGTTCAGTTTAATATGATGACATTTATGATCCTGAACAAAACAGTAAATCAGCACACAGGGGACTTTTTAACGTGGTTCGGAGATAACCAACTCCTACGTCCACGACCTGATTTAACAGGAAGCTATCCTCAAAACCCTGAGGATAGGTACTTGGGTTTTACGTGCCAAGGGACACGAGTAGCCAACTTCCTCTCTTAGGAACTGACCCCTGGGCGTTTTACAAGTCCCAGTCCTTCTAACCAACCGATCTCACACTTTGAGAGGTTTGGTATTCTGGTTTCCAACTAGGATAGCTCTAGCAATACAAATCAATGCTAAATAATAGAGCTATCGATCTAAGAAAATACAGAGTGAATCCTACTACAACACTAGGGAAATTTAATTGCAGAGTGTTGTTTATGATATGCTTTGTGTTCTTGGATTCTGGAGAGTTTTCTCTTGGAAATTTCCCGTTAACCTTGAATGGGTGCAAGGTTCTCCATATTTATAGGCAAGATTCAAAATAGATCCGTTGGAGGAGATCAAATCAAATCTTTCCTATTTTAGGTAGATTGCAGGCTAGAAAAACTGTTCGACCTACCCGCCATGCTTATTCTGGCAAGTTGTCACATCATCTGCAACCTTTTTGAGACACATTAAATGCCGCATTAAATGCTGTGCAGACTCCATGCATACGTGTCGAAAGATCATTGGCTCTCCGCTATAACAGCTAGTTGACCTTCAGACATTTATCCTTCCTCGTACATTCAATGCTCTGAGTCTCTTGTTAATAACTCAGTCTGAACGTGTGTCTTAATGGAGTCTTACTGACATTCTTTTTGTCTCTTGTCCCATAGCATAAATAACCTTTTGCTTTGAACTTACATGATTCAGGTGATCTGAACCACAGCCTGAGTCAGGACCTACGTGCATTCAGCACAGCCTGATAGGTTATTCAGCTCAGTATGTGTTACCTTTTTGCTTCGGACATACAGGATTCAGGTGAACTGAACCAAGGCCTAAGTCAGGTCCTATGTGCATTCAGCACAGCCTGATAGGTAACACTTTACTCTTCACTGACTAAGTTCTGTCCTGAACATGCTTAGTGTATTCAGTAGAAACATCAGCCAATGGTACTTCAGGATTGACTTCAGGATGAATCAGCAGGCTTTGATCTTCAGCTTCAGAACAGACAATCTTCAGCGAGACTGACTGACTCCTTCAGGATGGTTTACGCTTCAGACTTCAGTAAATTGGGTCGACTCCAATATTCTTCAGTCTTCAGCATGGTCCTCCTGTTCTGAATCTCTAACCTAACTATCCTGAACTATTTTATCCTGAACAACTATACTTAGGCAAATTCATCAGGGGTTTTGGGATCTAATCAAAATACTCAGATTGTCCCAACAATTTCCCCCTTTTTTATGATGCCAAAACCCTTAAGCAAATTCCTATTCATCTATACAATCAACTGACTTAGTCAGTAAAAATAACTCAGTACCACCTGACAAACTAGGTACTTAGTCTATAAGATGAAAATAAGGAATGGGTTAGTACAGTTCTTGATAAGGATTCAGAAAGTAAATTCAGGAGTCAAAGAGAAGTTGTACTCAGGAAAAATAAATAACTTCATTGATTGATAAGAAAATACAAGTATCCTGAAGCTATTACAAAATTCCTGAACAACTAGCTCCTGATCTAGTCTTCATCCTTATTCCAAGCAGTCAGTGGAATCTCGTACATCTCCAGTACTCAGTTCAGGACCTGCTTCATCCTGTTCCGATCAGCAACGGCCCCAGCAGCTCGTCCTACTCTGACGACTTCTACAGAAATTGCTTTCCGGTCCAGCTGCTTAGAATTCCTAAAGAGTGGAGGAGGGTACTTGATGAATTCCGGAGGACCGATCTCTACACCTTCAGTGTCAGCATGTCTGATGATTTCAGCCTATAGATCAGGATGCTCCTGTGCCATCCAGTGATGGAGTATGACGTCTTTTTCTTCAGTCAGATCGTCCCATAACCCCACCACGTAGAATAGGTATGCCCACCTATTCCGGATCGGAATCCAAACCTCCAGCATCTCAATCGGAATGAAGTCTTCAACAAACTTTGATGGAGGATGACTTTGATCTGGTCTGACCACAATCTTCCTCTGAGTCTTCATCCGAGATCCAGATGATACAGATTTCTTCTTCTGGACCTGAGAAGTCAAATACTCATTAGACTCTTTTAGGCGCTGGATCTGACTGAGCATCGAAATTTCTTTCATTTTTGCTATCTTTTCAGCATCAGTCATCACCAATTTCTTCTGAGTGGTCAGCCCAGATGGCATTATTTGTTCCTCCATCTCCTTATATAACGGCTTGAGAGCCGGATCTTCAGAGGGTCTCAACTTCTTCGGATCTGAGCCTTCAGCAGTTTCGATGGCGGCAACGGATCTAGTCCTCTTTCTATCCGCAGCCTTCAGTTCAAGAGGAAAGTTCTTCTTCTTAGCTTTACCAGTAGTGGCAATTTGCTTCTTCCCTTCTTCCCCCTTTTTTGCATCATCGTCATTAATATGTTTGACAAATTCATCCACTGACTCCGCCAAAAGATTGAACTGACTATCCATCTCAGTCTGCTTCTCCTGCAATTGCCCAATCTGCCCTACCATTCCTCTCAGGTCGATACTGAGCTGATCAATGGCTGAATTGTGTGCAGCCTTCAGTCGACCCTCGAAGTTTTCCATCCTTGAGTCTAGGGCAGATGCAATTTTCTCCTTCTCCTGTGCAGACAACTCCCTCAGCAGGTCCTCCTTCAGTTCAGCTTTTAACTTGACCAACTTCTCATCAACCAGTTGATCAACCTTTTCAGACAGTTGTTGATCCAGAAAGTTGGCAAGTTTAGTCTCCTGCTGAGTCTGCACATCTGAAACCATCTTATTGCAGTTCTGAATAGCATCCTTGGCTTGCTCTGAAATGACAGTGAGTTCTACATTGATTTCAGACCGAGCTTCCCCAAGGAGATCAATTGCTGCATGCATATCAGTGGACATATCATTCAAGTCACGGTCCAGTCTCTTGAGTTTCTTGTTCAGCAATTCAGAGTTTGAAATAGCCTTACTAAATTTTCACACAACGAGGATGACTCTCCTGTGCAGATTGCCAAGTGCTCGTGAGTAATTGCTAAGATAAATTTCTTCGGGCGTAGTCCATTTTCCTCTGACTCGGACCATGCCTGGTGGACCCTCTCCTGAAGCCTCCGCAATCCCGAGTCCCTGGATTGCTTCATCGGCCGGTGCACTGACTCCCTCAGTACCACCTTGCTGATCGTCATCAGCAATTATCACCACTTCCCTTTCAGCCTCCTTCACTTCTCCCCTCTCTTCAGCTTTCTGAGTCTCAGGCTCAGGATACGTTCTTCGGACTGTTCTGATAAAATCCACCATTTTGATCAGATGATGTAGAGAGTTTACATCAAAATGATCAAAGAGGGCGGCTTCTAACTCTGCAATGCAGTCCCATCCTCTGGACTCTCCTAGCTGGCTGAGCTCAGACCAAGTAGCATTTCTGATCATGGCAAAAGTGCGGAGTTGCACAACTGCCTCCTTCTGAGCCTCAGTAAGATCAGGGAATCTCCTCTCCACCATCTCAGCTGCCTCTCCCCTTGCAACTATCTCAAAATCTGATAGAATGTTCACATCGGGCGCAGGGAAAAGCCATGGTGCTTCAGTCTGAACTGGTTCAGCAGCCTCTTGCTCAACTCCTCCTTCCTGAGCAGGCTCCTTCTCAACAGCTTCAGCAACAGTCTGCGCCTGAGCTGGTTCCTTCTCAACAGCTTCAGCAACAGCCTGCGCCTGAGCTGGTTCCTTCTCAACAGCTTCAGCAGCTTGCACTTCCATAGGCTTCTTCTCTCGCTCAGCTGACCCAGAGTAGAGAAATTTCAGCTTTTGTTGCTTGGGTCTGGAAGGCTTAGATTTATCCTCCGCTGGTTTTGCTGTATCAGACTCGAAAGACTTGCCTGCCTGAGCCTGGACTTTTCCAGTCATGCTCGCCTGGGCCTTCTTCTTCTGAGTCCGAGGCCGTCTCCTTGTACCAGCATCATCGGAATAAGCTCTGAAGAGATGAATTTTCACTGGGATCTCGAGTGATTGGGCCTGATCCACATCACCGAGATCCAGGGTCTCCAAGAGCATGGAGATCTTGGTGCCAAAGTGCATCTTGGCCTCAAAAGTCGCCTGCCCCTCTGGCGAGTACTTGATTTTGCTGGTCTCAACCACCAGCATTTGGAGGAAGTAACCCTCCCAGTCAAAATTGTGCAGAGAGGCGTCGGAGATAGCCATCATTGTGTACAGCTTCGGTCTGGAGATCTGTTCCAATCCTCCAGCAATCCCTATCACTCCTTGACTTGTCAGGTCAAAGAAGTGACGGTTTTCAGTCCTCAAGACTGATTTATTCAGGTCAGATTTCAGGACGACATCTCCATCGCACAGGGACTGGAGAAAATCCTTCTCATTCCCAAACCCATAATCCACCGGGCTTCATCCTGTATTGGGAAGATTAAAAACCTCCTTAATCTTCTCCCGGATGTTGAAGGTGACCCATCTCCTGATCATCTCCTCCTCACCATCCTTTCCTTTCTCACAGGTGGTCAAGGGAATACAAGTTTCCCACTCCTGGGAGTCCTTGTTTTGCGCCATCTTCAGGTAGAAGGCAGCAATGAGTCGGGGGTGGAGCCTCTGTGACTTTGCAGTGATGAACTGCAGAAGACCTGCATTATCAAAAAGGTCTCGCACAGGCATAATGTCTGGGTTATTAGAAGAAAAATCCCCATAGGGCTCGTAGTGTATTTCGTTCCATAAATGGAAAAGGTTTCCAAAGAAGGTATCGGCAGAAGGTGAAGCCGTGGAAGATTTTAAGAGATTTGAAGAGAATCGGTTTTTAGAGAAAGTAAGTTAAGAAAATATTGGGTGCATAAAAGTTTTAACAACACGATCTTCTCTTATTTATAGAAAAATTCGGTTTTAATTGGACGGTTTAGAAAATAGTGACCTATGGGATTCAATGGACAAGATTGAGCAGTAAAAAGCATTTGACCCTTCGGTTTTTCAAAAAGTAATTGGTCTAATTTTATCGAAAACTGTTCCCGCCCACAGTGCATTAAATGCACATTAGAGCATGTCCGTATTTGATTCAAATAAATTGAGTTAAATAATAACCGAATATTAAAACGAATGGCTGGGATCATTTGGCAAATTAAATTGATTTGACAATACAGCAAACAGTAAAAGGATAATGCACGCAATATCAGATGACTAGACAAAAATCAGGAAACATACCAGTCAGTCAGATATGTATTCTGACTGATACCACTTATTGCCCTATCAGGGTGACAAGCCCTGAGTTCAGTGTCCTGAATCTTAGTCAGTCTATACTGATCATCCATTTTATACTGAATGTTCCCCCTACAACCATTCTCATTCTCTCTGGGATTCCTTCATCCTGAGTCCATATGAGTTATTCCCCCTGACCTTGTGCATTCTCATCAGGGATTCAGACTGAATCACCTAAGCCTGGGTCAATGAGTCCTAATTCTACTGATAACTCAACAAACCTGGTTTCAGGCAAAGCCTTAGTCAGGATGTCAGCTCTCTGTTTTTCAGTAGGGACTCTCTCCATCCTGATATCCTTCTTCTCAACATGATCTCTGATAAAGTGATGCCTGATATCTACATGCTTACACCTTGTATGTAAGACTGGGTTTTGGGATATGGCAATGGCACTATTATTGTCACAATAAATTGGGACTTCAGTGGCCTAAACTTGGTAGTCTCTCAGTTGTTGTTTCAGCCAAAGAATCTGAGAACAACAACTGCCTGCCGCCATATATTCAGCCTCAGTAGTAGACGTTGCAACACTGGTTTCCTTTTTAGAAAACCAAGAGATCAGTTTACTCCCTAGAAACTGACATGTGCCTGTAGTTGATTTCCTATCAAGTCTACAGCCTCCATAATCAGCATCTGAATAGCCAGTCAGTTCTAGGTTGTCATCAGAGGGATACCAAAGTCCTAAGTTGACTGTACCTCTCAGGTATTTTAGAATCTTTTTGGCACTCTCTAGATGACTCTTCTTTGGATCAGACTGATACCTTGCACAAACTCCAACTGCATAAGTGATGTCAGGACGACTAGCAGTCAAATATAATAAAGATCCTATCAGTGACCTGTATTCAGTCTGATTTACTGAGACTCCTTCTTTGTCAGGATCCAGCTTCTCATTTGTATTCATGGGAATGCGTGAGACTCTGCTGGACTGAACTCCAAATTTTTGAATCAAGTCCCTCGCATACTTGGACTGATTAATGAAAATTCCGGAGTCAGTTTGCCTGACTTGGAGACCCAGAAAGAAATTCATTTCTCCCATCATTGACATCTCAAATTTCCCAGTCATCAGCTTGGAAAATTTCTCACAAAGCTTCAGATTAGGAGATCCAAATATTATGTCATCCACATAAATCTGAACCAGGAGAATGTCTTCCCCTTCGGTGATCCGGAAGAGGGTCCTGTCCACTGTTCCTTTCACGAACCCGTGGTCTATCAGGAATTGGGATAGTGTATCATACCAAGCTCTCGGAGCTTGCTTCAGGCCATAAAGGATTTTCTTCAGGTGGTATACTTTATTACCAACTTCGAATCCAGGAGGTTGCTCAACATACACCTCTTCATTCAGTACACCATTCAGAAAAGCACTCTTTACGTCCATCTGATACACTTTGAATTTCTTGAATGTTGCATAAGCCAGAAACAACCTGATTGCTTCTAATCTTGCGACTGGAGCAAAGGTCTCATCATAGTCGATACCCTCGGCTTGAGAGTAACCTTTTGCTACAAGCCTGGCCTTATTTCTGACAGCAACATTCTTCTCATCCCTCTTGTTCTTAAAAACCCACTTGGTGCCAATAACATGTTGACGCCTAGGTCTTTCCACTAACTCCCAAACCTGATTCCGCTCATCCTGCATGGCTAGGATCCAGTAGGGATCAGCTAGAGCTTCTTCTATGCTTGTAGGTTCCTGATCACTCAGGAAGCAACAAAACATAGCGCTTTCACCAAAGGACAACCTCGTCCTGACCCCCTCATTGATATCCCCAATGATATCAGCCAATGAGTGATCATCTAGCCATCGCCTCCTGCTGACTGGAGCACTGGGAGCTACTGACGTTCCATTGCCTGATCCTGAAACATTAGTCTCAACAATAATAGGCAAAGAAGCGGAACGAGCATGAACAGGGGATACTGAGTCATTTCCTGAGGGTTGACCAATATCAAAGAAATTGTTTCCCCCTACAGTGTTGGACTCAGTAACTGTCTCAGGTGCAGAAGCATCATCACCGACATTACGTACCTCAGGTTGAGTCTGTCCTTCCATCTGAGACTCAACATTTTCCGAGACAGAGGCTTGCTGAGGGTTGGCCTGAAGTCCATCCTGATCTTCATCATCATCATCCCATCCCTTGGGAGCACTGACAAGTTTGATCTTGAATTCAAGATTCTTCAGACTCAGCCTTGTTACCCTTTTGGTAATTCCCTCAGTATCAGGACTTGGAACCTGTTTCCTATGCACTGAAGCAGTCTCGTCAAACACAACATGAGGTGTTTCCTCCACACAAAGGGTCCGACAGTTATACACCCTGAAAGCTTTACTGACTGAGGAGTATCCTAAGAAAACTCCCTCATCAGATTTGCTATCAAAGGCTTTCAGCTGGTCTTTCCCATTGTTCAGGATGAAACACTTACACCCAAAAATATGGAAATAAGAGATGCGAGGTTTTCTCTTGTTCCAAGTTTCATAGGGTGTCTGAGCATGTTGTTTGTTCAGCATAGATCGGTTCTGAGTGTAGCAAGCAGTGTTGATTGCTTCAGCCCAGTACTTCTTGGGCAGTCCTGATTCAGCCAACATGGTCCTGGCAGCTTCCTTCAGGGTTCGATTCCTTCTTTCAGCTACCCCATTCTGCTGAGGGGTCCTAGCTGCAGAAGTCTCATGAGTTATACCATGGTTAGTACAAAAGTCAGTTATAATAGAGTTAATAAACTCGGTTCCTCTATCTGATCGAATCCTGACTATGCTCTGACCATGTTCAGTACTCAATTGCTTGAGTAACTCTGGAAGCTTGACCTGTGTCTCCTTTTTGTTCAGCAAGAAAATAACCCATGTGTACCTGGAATAGTCATCAACAACAACAAAGGTATATTTCCTACCATTTATGCTGACAGGAGTTACTGGACCAAAGAGATCCATGTGCAGGAGCTGAAGCACTCTGTCAGTGGAGAAGGCTTCCTTCACCTTGAATGAGGCTTTGGTTTGCTTACCTTCCTGACATGCTCCGCACACGTGGTCTTTGCTAAAAACTTCATTAGGCAGACCATCTACAAGAGAAAGTCTAGAGATTTTGTTAATAATCTTGAAGTTTAAGTGACTCAGACGTTTATGCCAAAGCCAACTGAGCTCAGAGGAGCTCTTAGCGACCAGATAGGTTTCAGGAGGGCTGCTCTTGAAGTCAGCAAAATATACATTGCCCCTCCTGACACCTGTAATCAGAACCTGCAGTGTAGATTTGTCCTTCACAAGACACATATTAGATGTAAATTCTACTCTATATCCTCGGTCACAAAACTGACTAACCGAGAGCAAGTTATGTCTCAGTCCTTCAACATATGATACATTCATAACACGGACAGAGTTAATAACAAGGGTTCCGAATCCTCTGGTGAAACCCTTAGAGTTATCACCAAAGGTTACCTGCGGGCCTTCTTGAGCTACATAATCCTGAAGGAGATCACGAAAATACATCTGGAGGGGGATCAAAGTCTTGCGTGCCATCAAACACCTTCTTTTGCCTTCGAAATGGATGCTAGTAAGGAAGATACCTTCTGTGGTATGTGTATGATATTTTTTTGCTATACTTCAATCTATTGGAATTTGTTCCTTCACAACAAAGAGGACAAGCATAGTACCCTTTTACACATTTTCCCGACAAGTTTCCATACGCTGGAAAATCATTGATTGTCCATAAAAGAACAGCACTAAGAAGAAACTTTTCATTTCGATATGCATCATATGCATCAACACCAACCCACAAACTTTGCAAGTCATCAATCAGATGTGCCAAGTAAACATCAATATCATTCCCCGGCTGTTTGGGACCAGAAATTAATAATGTCAACATCATAAACTTTCTTTTCATGCATAACCATGGAGGAAGGTTGTATGTTACCAATATAATTGGCCAACAGCTATATGAAGAACTCATATTACCATGTGGATTGATTCCATCAGCTGACAAGGCTAATCTAAGGTTTCGTGGATCTTCAGCAAAATTTTGCCATTTATGATCCACTATCCTCCAACAAGGTGAATATGCAGGATGACACATTTGACTATCAGAAACTCTCTCATCATTGTGCCATGTCAAATCCTTCGACACTACCTTGTTACGGAACATTCTGTGAAATCTCGGAATTGGTGGAAAGTACCATAAAACTTTGGCTGGAACACCATCTCTAATCTCTAAATTCTTACCCATTTTCCACCTTGAAGCCCCACAAGTAGGACAATTTGTGTGGTCCTCATAGGCTTTCTGATAAAGTGTACAATCATTAGGGCATGCATCAATTTTCTTATAATTCATCCCTAAGCCTCTTAAGCTTCTCTTGGCTTCATAAAGAGATAGAGGTAATTCATTATTTTCGGGGAGCATATCTTTGAGCAAAGTAAGGAGGTCGGTCAGAGAATTTTCACTCCATCCATGCTTAGTCTTCATGTTATATAACTTCAAGATTGCAGATAATTTGGTAAATTTCGTGCACCCAAGATATAGAGGCTTCTCAGCATCAGCGAATATTTCTGTCAATTCATCTACACCCTCAGTGTCATCATATGCAGCATGTATCATATCATCTAAGGCTTCATGAGGATAATCTGTATCCTCATATGTTCCTACTTGGTCACTTTCGCTCATTGAATATAGTTTGGGTTTCTCTCCATGCCACACCCATTTTGTGTATTGTCTGTCTACACCATTACACATTAAATGTGCTTTTACTCGAGTAGATGTGGACCTCTTCAAATTTCCACACTTTACACAAGGACATGACATATCATTAATATCCTTCACATTTTCACTTGCATAACGTATGAATTCATCTACTCGTAGACGATACTCTATAGACAACCTATCCTTGGACATCCATCCTTTGTCCATCTCTTGCATATGATCTTTAGTGAATTAAAATTACAAATAATTATGGTAAAATTTAAGGACAATAGTAGCACAGAGTAACACAAATTCCATACTTATCCAGCAAGGATTCCACCAACCAAAAGGAAGTAATGACACAATCTGACAAATAAATAGGTATGCAATCCTAACCACATAAAAAATTAGGGACACAGCTCTCAAACATCAACAAACCAATTACAACAAATTCCATCTTTCGTTTTCTCCTTAAATTTGAACAAAAGATTGGTTGATTTTGATTTCCACAACTACTCAAGCTGTAGGATCGGTAGCGCTGAGTAGAACTGATGTACTATCCTCTCAAACCAACACGAGTCTTTTCTAGCGTGCTTATGTCCTCACTCGCACACACCCTGAGTACTTCCCAGGGGGTCACCCATCATGAAATTGCTCCAAGCCAAGCACGCTTAACTTTAGAGTTCTTTCACAATGGGCACCAGAAAAGAAGATGCACTTTGTTGGTATGAGTAGTACAATCAATTCTTTTAAACCCAATATCTAGCTTCAGCGCCACGGGTGGCACACAACTATGCCTTTAATCGAGCGAACGAGTGGACTTGAGCGCAGCTCGCCTCCAAGGCAGGGACTGCTAGGATTTCTCCCAACAATCCCCCCCCCCCCTAGCAGTAGCCTGACTTGAAGCCAAACATACCACTATTTGTGCCATGGGGGACTCGAACCCGTGACCTGTGCTCTGATACCAATTGTAGGATCGGTAGCGCTGAGTAGAACTGATGTACTATCCTCGCAAACCAGCACGAGTCTTTTCTAGCGTGCTTATGTCCTCACTCGCACACACCCTGAGTACTTCCCAGGGGGTCACCCATCATGAAATTGCTCCAAGCCAAGCACGCTTAACTTTAGAGTTCTTTCACAATGGGCACCAGAAAAGAAGATGCACCTTGTTGGTATGAGTAGTACAATCAATTCTTTTAAACCCAATATCTAGCTTCAGCGCCATGGGTGGCACACAACTATGCCTTTAATCGAGCGAACGAGTGGACTTGAGCGCAGCTCGCCTCCAAGGCAGGGACTGCTAGGATTTCTCCCAACACAAGCATTAACTAATATCATATTATATTCAACATAAAATAATAGTAACCAATCTGGAAGAAACATTAATTAGGTCCAGTAAGAACAATGATGAAGGGCACGCATCCATTGCAATAAATTCAGAGAAAATCATCAAAAAAGAACATATCATTTTTCATTGAAAATACACACATAACTGAACTATACACACATAACTGAACTATTTTATTTGTAATAAATCAGGTTATACATCAGTTACACACAAGACCAATTCGTAAATTCAAAGCAGGTTATAAATGTTAATTTATTAGTATTAATTTATTTACATCAGTTATAAATCAGGTTATAAAAGTTAATTTATTATTATTAATTATTTTCACAAAAGAATAGCACACTTGTTAAGTATTCAAAGCCCTCAACAGGAAAATGGACAGCATATTCAAACACCTCTCACTATTTGTTCATAAATTCATGAGCTTTTTTTTGTTGGCTTAAAATCATTAGGAATTTGTTCCTCGTCATAATTAGAAGTTTTCAGTAAAATATGGACCTCAATTAATACTAAAGAAAAGGGAAATGTGGTTCTACATATTCTACTCCTATGTTTATATATTTTTTAAAAACTATTTCTCATTAAAAGAAAAAAAAAGAATGAAAATTTAAAAAATACTTTTATGTTTCTGTTTCTGTTTTTAGTTGTGTTTATTTGAATTTTCAGTCAAATCAAGTTTGCATAACACATTTTAATTATACTACTTTATTGTCCCTAAGAGTGGGACGCTAAACTTTTTGTTGAAAAAATTTAACCAGACATTTGAAATCTAAACAGCCACCATAGGCACGTTCATTCATGCATTTTATCAAACAGTTAAAATGCAAACTAAAACTGAGATTAATATGGATAGCCCTCTAGATTAACATAAATATACAATATCCCACATCCCACCCTCACACACCTGGAGGCAATAGCCTGAGCAGCGCGCGACGGAGGCAGACGAGTGACAGGGGAGACCAACAGCTTGGGCGCGCAATGAGTGACAGGCCTGGGCGCGCGACGCGAGGAGGAGGCTGGCGGCCTGGGCGCACGGCGCGAGGAGGAGACCGGAGCCTGGGCGCACGAGGAGGAGACCGAAGCCTGGACACAGATGCACGGAGGAGACCGGCGGCCTGGGCAACCTGGCCGACGGTCGGAGGCAAAGGGAAAAGTATGCAAAGAAGAAGATTGTGGCCGACGGTTCAAAGGCAGAGGGAAAAGTATGCGAAGAAGAAGATTGTGGTCGACGGTTCGAAGGCAGAGGGAAAAGTATGAGCCCTAGTTTTCAATTTGAATTTTCAGCACTGCTTTTTTACAATTCAATCGAGCCCTAGTTTTATTGTTTAAGTTATAAAGTTATAAAGTTTTGTTGTTTAAGTATGCCAAGAAGAAGAAATATAAAGTTTTGTTGTTTAAGTTATAATAATACCAAAGTTAATAAAATTTATAAAATTTTTAATTACATATATACAAACTTAATATTTCTTGTTAAGTTAATTAATGCACACTTAAGTTAATAATTAAAAATTATGTTTGTGATTATCCTTCATAATTCCCTTTTTGAAATTCTTAAATTCTATAATTTGTACGGTCATAATTTAATATTTTAATATCATATTAAAATTTTTAAAAAATTATTTTTAAATATTTTCTTAGACAATTGAATAATCTAAAATATTTTATTTAAATAATTAATTTAAATTAATGTATAATTAATTTTTAATGCCGAGTAGTAGGGGGTTATGTACTAATTTAGTATAATTAAGTAAATAATTAATAAATAAAATTTTGGTGGAAGAAATTGGGGAAGATTTTAGAGGGAAAGATTTTGGGGATTTTTTGAAAATATTCCAAATGTTTGTTAAAAAGTGTATTTTTATTTTTTTAAAGTGTTAGTCAAAATATACTTAAAAGTGTTAGTTCTAAGCATTAATGTTTAAAGTGCTATTCTAGTCCTAAATTTAAAAAGTGATATTCTAGTTCTAAATTTTAAAAGTGCTATTTCAAAATAATATAAAGTGTTATATATTTTAATGAGTTAAAAGTTTTAAATGTACAATTGATCAAATATAATGTTACTACAACGGTCATCCACTGTTGTAGTAAATAATTTTATACTACACCATATTATAAAGATATACAACATTCAGAAAACCGTTGAAGTATCATTCTTTTTAATACATCACTTTTATGGTTATATACAACAGTTAATTAACCATTGACTATAAGTTATTTTACTGATATACGACATAGATATACAACGGTTCAAAATTGTTGTCATAAGGCACTTTCTACAACGTTGTTTTTATGAAAATATACAACGGCTTGAAACCGTTGTCATTTAGCAAATTTTCCTGAAAACCACTTATATACAACATATATTTACAATGGTTTAAAAATGTTGTAGTACGTCACTTTCTACAACGCGTCTTTTGTGGTTTAGACAACGTCTGACCATAACCGTTGTCCATCATCAAAATCCTGCTGTAAAAGACAATGGTTCTTCTTTAAGCAACATGTTTTTTATTTTAGACAACGATTTTTAGCGGAACCGTTGTCTTTCCAGCATTGTATGTTCGAGGTAAAACTGACTGACCGAAAGCAGGTTATGTCTAAGACCCTCAACATAGGATACATTAAGCACTCTAACAGAACCAACTACAAGAGTACCAAACCCTCTAGCGAAACCCTTAGAGTTATCACCAAAGGTAACCTGCGGGCCATCCTGAGCAACGTAGTTCTGAAGGAGATCACGAAATCCGGTCATGTGCCTGGAACAGCCTGAATCCAGGTACCAATCCTTCTTCAGATCCTCCTTCCTCTTCTTGTAGACCGCAGCGACCTGAAAAGAATCAGGCTTCAGGTACCCATCTCGTATTGGGTCCTACAGTGTCAGCCATACCCTTTAGGATCTAGATTTTTTTAACAATTCTGATGGCATCAGAAGTGTAAACTTGTCTCCCTGAAACATCAACATACAATGTGCTCTTCTTCCTAGGTGCCTTGGAAGTTGAGGGTGTATGGGTGTCAGCCTGAGGTTCAGGAGCCCTAGATTTGTTCTTGGGGGCTGGCCTCCTGTTCCTCCTTGGCCTGGGTGCATCGGGCTGAGGTTTGTCCTGAGAAGGAGCAGCTCGATCCTGACCCCTAGGCACTTGAGGTCTGGCCTGAGCTTTATCGGAGTCAGGTCTCCGTCGCCCTTCAGGAGCCACCCGGCCAGTCCTTTCCCTTGGAGGCTTCTGGACCTCAGTATCCCTTGGCCTTGCCTGAGGCCTCCTCTGACCTGAATTTCTTCCACCTTGAGTATTCTGAGGCTTAACATGAGAAGTACTTGGGGCAGAAGTCCTTGCGGCCTGAGGGTTCCTAGGCTGAGCCTTGGGGTTCCCTTGGCCCTTCTTCCTCGGCTCCTGTTGAGGTGCCTTGGCCTTTCCCTTAGGTTGTGGCCTTGGTCCCTCAGCCTGTTGCCTGACAGGTTCAGCGGGCACTTTCTCCTTCCCTTCGCCTTTGTCCAGGTGAGCAACACTTGGGCCCTTGTCACCAGTTTCGGTAGGGACAAACACTTTCTGAGAGTGGCTCCCTGAAGAAGCTCTCTTTTTCTTGCCCTTAGGGTTCTTAGAGCTATCATAGCCCAACCCTACTTTTGCACCATCGGTATGCTGAGAGATCATAGTTAACTCATCAACCACTAGGGAAAATTTGAGTAACTTCTCCAGCTTTTCCTCAAGGTGCACATTGTGCTTTTTCAGGGCCTCAATTTCAACGGTGTACTGAAGCACCAGCTGTCGATCAGCAGCCTCTCTTGAGGTTTGTTCAAGGCGCCAAGCAGTTTGCTCAGCACTAAGGCGAGATTGCCACTTATCCTCGAACATCCCCCTGAGAGCTATCCGCTCAATCTTTTGTTGTTCCTGAGCAAGGAACCGATCAGTATCACGAGTCTCGATCAGGGAGGAAATAACAGCATTGAGTCTTTCAACCACCATTGGAGTTTCATCATGCCTATTCCGGGCATGAAGCAACTCCTCTTGGAGGTTTACTAACCTCATTGCTTCCTTAGTATCCCTCATCATGAGAGACTCAGTGAGTCGATCATTCTCTCCGCTCAGTTGTGCATTCACATCCACTGTGTGAGTATAAGTCTCCTGCAGCCTCGAAAAATCAACCATCAATTGCTCTAAGGCGAGCTGAAGGTCGAGATCTCTTGTTGAATCTGAGCTAAGCACAGGTGCGTGGTCAGGAGAAGAGGCAGAAGAACATACCTCATCACCTGCCATCAGGCAGAGGTCATCATACTCTTCGTTAGAGAAGAGTTCAAGGGATCAGTGTCCTGGGTC
This sequence comes from Prunella vulgaris, assembly GCA_026898435.1. NCBI lineage: Eukaryota > Viridiplantae > Streptophyta > Magnoliopsida > Lamiales > Lamiaceae > Prunella > Prunella vulgaris. The sequence continues at coordinate 2,008 of JAPKLY010003116.1, read as the reverse complement.
ATCTGAATCTGAGGAATCCTCAGCAATCATCGCTTTTCAATCTGATGCCCTGAGATCTCTTTTGGCTCTCTGATCTTTTCTCTCTCGAGCACTGAGCTCCGGACAATCATACTGATGATGTCCGGTGTTCTTGCAGTGATAGCACTGATTTGCATCACTAACACCCAGTTTATCAGTGTACCTCTTTTCTACTGACTCCCTCCTGCTCCCTAATGATCATTCAGGTTTGGAGCTGGATCTTCTAGGCTCATCATCATCTCTACTTCTGGAGCTTTTCTCATCTCTCTGGCGCTCAGGCTCATCTCTCTCTCTCCTGGAACTGGACCCTCTCCTCTCTTCCCTCTGAAGGCTCGATCTCCTGGGGCTAGAATACATGCGGTCACGAGTGTCAGTATAAAACTTCTTATACCTGCAGAAACGAGAGTTCAGCTTCCCGAATCTTCATGCCATCAGGCAATACTCCAAGGCTAGCTCATCCATGTTCATCTCCTTGAGGGACCTCGAACCAGTTCCAGCCTCAGGCCCAGGAGTAGCTTTAAGAGCCACACTCTTTTCCTTCTCAGGTGTCTTCTCCTCAGTCACATCCTCACTAACTGCACCCTTCATCTTCCTCTTATCGAGGTCAAATTCCAGATCCTTTAACTCTGAGAATAGGTGAGAGTAAGGGACGTTCATAAGATCCTGAGTGTTCTTTAGCAAGATCACTCCTGTATCCCATATTTCAGGGAAACCATTCAGGATTATAGAAGATACCTCCCTCTTGGGAAACTCCTTCCCAAGGATTGCTAGCTCATTCATCATCTTAATGAAACGAGCTTCCAACTGATCGATGGTCGCTCCATCAAGCATCCTGAAAGCCTCGAACTTCCTGATAGCCAAATCCCGCTTGTTCACTTTGATCTTCTCAGACCCCTCACTCATCTCTGCCAGGGCATCTCATATCTTCTTGGCCGTCTTCAGATGCATGAGCCTGACCGAATTCTCATAAGAAATGGTGTGGAGTATAATGTTCTTCGCAACATTATCCAATCCGATTTGCTTAATCTAATCAGCAGTAAGTGCGGACCTCTCCACAAGCTCATCTCCGACAGTAGGAACAGGGATATTTCCAGACACGGGCCAGGTGGTTGATGAATTCGTCATGAATGTGATAGGACCAGTCTCGATCACCTTCGGCATCTGATCATGAATGGAATAGAGATGTGCGAGGACCCTGAATTTCCAATAATCATAGTTATCAACCAAGAACTCAGGAAGATTGCCCTCAAGGCACTTAGAACCGGATGCCATGATATGCAAGTTTTCAGAAACAAATCTGTTCAATTGACCACTAAAAGTTTCTCCTCAGAAACTATTGGTAAACAAAGTCAGTAGTCTTTTGAACCACAACTCTAATACCACTTGTTGGTCCCGAAATGAGTAAATCAGTTTATGGGGGGAATACACTGATGTCAGATTTTCCTGAAAAGCTCATGAAAATGCTCTTTCAGACTTAGTCAGGAAGATCCTGATGTGTTCAACTAAACTGATGGTCTTTAGGGGCAGCAGGAACGGATCAACAATGAACCAAATAGGCTAAGTCAGAGTGTGCTCTCAGAAGCTCAGTAGAGATAACCCACTTACTGACAGCTCAGAAGCAAGTCAGTTGGATAGCTATCTCAGTAAGCTTAGTTTAGTGCGGAATGTGAGCCCTTAAGTTTCTACTCGTTTTAGTTCTAAAAACTTATCAGTATTTGCTTAAGGAAAATGTGATTAAGGCTGGTCCACAGTTTTAATGATCAGGATGAGGAATCAGTCCTGATGATTTGAAAATAATGCAAGTATGCTCAGTTTAATATGATGACAAAATGATCCTGAGCAGGTAAGTAAATCAGCACAAGGGGTCGTTTTTAACGTGGTTTGGAGATAACCAACTCCTATGTCCACGATCTGATTTAACAGGAAGCTACCCTCTACAATTAAGGATAGGTACTTGATTTTTACGTGCCAAGGGACACGAGTAGCCTTC
>JAPKLY010003115.1:0-20391 GCA_026898435.1 Prunella vulgaris | reverse complement strand
TCAGATTAAATCCAGATATATTAATCAAATTGCTGAGTACTTACAAAAGAAGAATTAGATATCAGGGTGCAAAAGAACGGGGCAGAGCAGAGCAAATGTGAGAGTACGATTGCAAAGCCTCTGTCTGGGGAAATGTAGAGAGAGATAAGTGAAAAGCTATGTCAATAATTTGGGTCAGACTCAAGGCCCTGTTTGGTTGGGCTGCGGAAGTCTCTCGCATCCGATTTTTTATCATCCAATTTAATACTCCATTTATTAAAGGATCAGGATATTCTCACCCCCATTATTGAGTATTTCACCCCCCTTTCACTTCACCACCTTAAATTTTCTTTTCACCCCCAATAATTGTCTTAATTAATCTTTATCAGTGTACGAATTAATTCATTTGTAACTTCACCCCCACCATTTGAAAGAAGAAAAAACGCGCGCCCTAACCCAGAACCCACGACGGAGCAGAAACCCACGACGTGAGAACCCACCCCTGCGCCCTGCGCCCGGCCGGACGAACCGCCGCCGCCGACCGAACGAACCTGGAAGCTCGTCGCGTCGCGCCGCCGCGTGCAAATGCTCGTGTGAAGGGACGATCGTTTTACAATGGACAAAGGTAAGAGTTTATAATGTGGATTTCTTGAATGTGGGTTTGTTGAATTTTTGTTTCTTGAATGTGGGTTTCTTGATTTTAGTCTAAAGAATGGTTCATGAATGTGAGTTTCGTTGAATTTTGTTGAATGTGTGTGGGTTTCGTTGATTTGAATGTGTGTGGATTTCTTGATTTGAATGTGTGTGGGTTTCGACTCTGGTTTACCAAAATTTGTAGATAAATTTGACCGATTTTGCCGAATATTTTACAGATTTCGTTCGATTCAAGAGTACAAGGAATTGGGGTGTCGTTTTTTTGAACAAAATTTCGTCAATTGCAGACCGAAATTTTACTATATTTTCGAAAATTTTGTCCGAAAAAAACATATATTTTCGAAAATTTTGTCCGAAAATTGGACAAATTTTCAATTTTTTTTTCGAAACTGGTCTTATTTGTCGATTTTTTTTTCGAATTTTTTCTGTTTTTTCATTCTTTTTTTTCGAACTTTATCCTTATGTTCAGCCTTTTTTTCCGAACATTGTTGTTAGTGTAGTCCAGTTGTGTTCCCAGGTTATGCAATCCGTAGTTCCCAGTGTCAAAATTAGTCAGTTGTTTTGTGTTATTTTGAGTCCATTTTTTCGAACACTTGCTTAGTTATTTTATTCATTTTTTGAATAGGGAAAGAGAAGACACGACCTACCGCTTCGTATAGAAGGCGAAAGCATCAACGTGTTATTGAGCAAGAGGAGCCACCACCATCTGTACTATATCCGACGAGTGATGACCCTAATGATCCGGAGAATGTGGAGGAATTTGAAGGTGATGAGGAGAACGTTTTCGAAGATGTGGAGGAAGTTGAAGGTGATGAGGAGAACGTTTTCGAAGATGATAGAGGAAATAATGAAATTGAGGGAGTGGATCTTTCAGATATACCTCATCCTCCACTTCTACACGGATTTAGTAATCATGTGGCTAGTAGAATATATAAGGGGGATGAGAGAGAAGTGTTGAGGTGTCATGGACACGTTAATAAACTGTTGCTTTGGGAGTTGGATCCAGAAAATGACCTCCGTCATTGGAAGGGAATGTTCAAGAAATCCAAGTTGCTTTCACTTCGAAAATCTTCATATAAGAATCCAAACAAGAATTTGATTTCTGCATTCGTGGAGCGATGGCATCCGGAGACGAATAGTTTTCACCTTCCATTTGGTGAAATGACCATTACTCTTGATGATGTCTACTGCATTACTGGTCTTCGAGTGGATGGTATTCATGTGCGGTGTAGCGTGATGAAAAGAAATCGGGAACATGAACAACTGATTTGATGGAGCTATTGGGCCTAACTAAGAATGAAGTTATACAAGCTGCTGATGGTGTACGCGGATCGTCTGTCAGACTTACTTGGTTGGAAGAGACCTTTTCCCCGCTGATGGAGTCGCCAGATCCGTTGAAGGTGTTATATTCTGCTAAAGCGTATGTGTTGTACACGTTTGGGACCACTTTATTTGCTGATAAGAGTGGTACACGTGTAAACACTTCATGGTTGCAGTACACGAGAGACATGTCTAAGTTTGGAGACTATGCTTGGGGGACTGCAGCGTTGGCCTATCTGTATCGACAATTGGGTCAGGCTTCTCAATTCAAAGTGCGTCAGATAGGTGGTTACTTGACATTATTGGAGGTAATTATGATTTTTTTTATGTTTTTCAGTATTTATAATCTTGAATGTATTACAATATGTTTTACTTGGTTAATTTTACAGGCTTGGATTTATGATCATTTCTCAAGCTTGATTCTGCCTCCTAAAAATCCATCATTTCAATCAAGTGGACCACTATCAGCTCGATACACACCGAAAGCACATACGGGGCCATCTGTGGAACGTGTCCGAGCCTTTAGACGCAGTTTAGATGTGTTTCGTCCAACTCAGGTTATTTTTATATAAATTAATAAAATTTAGTTATCATGTCAAAAAATTCATATTAATGCATTTTTATTCCATTGTAATAGGTATCGTGGACTCCTTATAATTCATTTAGGGATTTTTGTCCCTTTCAGCAAGTGGCATTTTTCCATGGTTGTATTGTTTGTGGAAAAGTGGTCGAGCCATACATGCCTGATAGAGTGCTTAGACAGTTTGGTTATGTGCAAACCATACCAGATAAGCCTCTTACATCTACAGTGAAAAGGAGTCGTTCGAAACCGAAAAGAGATTGGGATATAATGGCGGAGTTTTTTTCTTCCTGGGATACACACGTATTGTCTGTGGAATGAGTTGGTGAGAGTTGCAAGCACCCGTGGCAATGCGAGTATGGTTACGAGGAATGGTTTGTCGGTCAAGGTCATCCGACTGTCTCAAATCCTAACACGACAGCTCTAGTTGGTCCAGAACCTGCACGTTCAACCCAACCGTGGGAGAGGATTGATGCTGCGAAGTACGAGTTGGCAAACTTAGTGGAAAGGTATCATTCCGACGATGCATTGACCTTAGATCAAACAATTCAAACGGTTGTTCAAGTGATCACTATTCTTACCGGACCAGAAGGTGGAAGCTCGTCGTCACGTGCTGGACCTGCTCGAACTAGAGGAATGTCCAGGTCTAGAGCAAGACAAAGAGGCAGAGGTGTTCGACGAGTAGGATGATGACTAGCTGAATTTGGTTGATTTGTGTTTGAATTATGGATAATTTGAATTTGGTTGATTTGTGTTTGAATTATGGATAATTTAAATTTGGTTAATTTTGTTATGTAGGATTGTGTGTTGGTTTGTATTGCTTTTGATATTATGAATTTGGCTTGATTGGAAAAAAAGTTAGGATTTTCGAAAATTTGGGCAGGAAAATGGCTGTATGGCAAAAAATAGGTCCTATTCGAATTTTTTTTTCGAAAAAATAGGTTTTGTTCTAAATATTTTGTCGAAAAAAGTAGTTATGTTCGAAAGTTTTTGTCGAGCAAATTAGTTTTTTCAAAAAAAATTTGTCGAAAAAAGTATTTTTGTTCGAAAGTTTTTGTCGAAATATTTACATAAATTCGTTTTTTTTTCGAACATTATGTAAAAAGTCGCATTTTATTTTCGAATTTTGTTGTCGAATTTTTTTTGATATTCAATTTCACGAACCAATATTTAACAAATATTCAATAATACCTAAAAAAAATATATAGATCCCAAAAATGTATATTTCATCACAAAAATCAAGAGATATAGATCCCAAAAGATGTACATCACAAAAAGCACGAACATAGTGTTTCTCTCCCTAGAGATATACATGTCAAAAAGTAAGTATTTAACGGGTCAAATCATATATATGATTATCAATGTCCACTCTCTTGAAATTGAAAGTTCTTTCCCATCCATTAGCAATTGGTCGGTGGAACTCTATCCATGATGTGTCGATTGGGGGCAATGTAACACCGGCACCGAGGGTCACCTATTCAATTTAAATGTAAGATAATCATTTAACAATTTAAATAGATTATGTATAGTATTTGAGTACCTGTACGAAGTGGTTATTGTTAACCAGCGCCACACAAATAAATCTAGGATTTCTTGGCATTTCAGTCGTATGTGGAAGGAATGATAGTGATATGGTGGAGCTTAAAGTAACGAACACGACATTATACACGGACGCAACCAAGTGACCCATATACGGTAGTGTGAACCAGTGCTCATAATCTGCTGAATCACTGAAACAATTAAGATTGTTCATGGTGATTGGAACCATATCTCGAACTCGAAAAACTTTCTCGTACAATTTGACATTATGAGATAAATCATTCATTAAATCTTGTCTCACACGAGCCCATTGATCCTCACCAAATCCTAATAGGCCCGCAACCGCTCAAAATCCACAATGACCATCCCCTTTTACATTAATCACATCAATTGCATACCCTTGAAATTCCATAGGAAGCAACGATATCAAATGGGGCGTTGAACTAGATCGAGTACCTCGCCGAGTCTGCACACGTATATAAATGTGTTACAAATAACAAAAAACTAAAAATATTTAATATATAAGAAAATATAATATATTCTTACCGGTAGCTTTTTTGACACTCGTGTGTTCTGAGAGCTTGGGGGACAATAACTATCAACTTGCGATTGAACATACTCAAATAAACTCGGATCCCTTTTCGTGGATTTTTCGGAGGCCTTTTTACTCTGACTTTTTTTACCAGTTTTTGGTCTACCACGTGGATCGATCTTAATGGTAGGTTCAACCATATTAGTTGTATCCGGCTTCGCCATCTCGCGCATATTCCTCAAATAGATCAATCTTCGACTCTCATCAAAATTTTCATACACCTTGGCCATATCATGAACCGCGTCTTCAAAACGATAGTCAGTGGCTTCCTTCACATCATTTTTTATCACCGGTTCCATATCCAACTTCCTCCAAAAAGCATCAAAGGCAGTCATCGGTATTAGTTGTCTGTATACACATATTCTTCAATCTCGTGTGCACATGGACAACCATACGATGTTCTCAGAATGTGATTACAATTACTTGCATCAAACCCGGGCATTTTAACAACTTTGACTTCATCAAACAGCTTCTCTAATGCATATATTGAGACTACACCACGCAAACCACAATAAATTGTGGATGAGAACTTATGTAGAGCCACATTTCTGCTTTTCTCGAACGATGCCTTAATAGCAGTGTGACATGCTTCATACAAAGTGTCACACTTAACCCAACAAGTCTCGAAATTTCCCATTGAGTTTCCAAGCAATCTCTTTAAACTAGCATGGTGACTCTCAACCCTAAACATTACAATATAGAAAAAATTATAAATCTAATACAAAATTTAAAAACTTAATAAAGTATAATAATTTGATAAATATACCTGTTGGTCGTTGTATTCCCGAAGTGCATCAATTGGTTTGTCCATGCCTTCACGAACCTCTCTTTGTAAGGGTTGAACCATTGATCAATGACGTACTCCACTTGTTTCTCATCAAATTTGGAACGAAGTACATGAAGTGCTTCTTTGTACTCATTCTCTGTATGAGCATTGATAACCTCATTTACTTGCTTCATGAATGCTTCCCACTTTTTTCCACAATTGAACAACGGTTTACACTTAGCTAGCACATTCCTATCAATGTGCCAAGTACAGAGCAAATGTTTACAATCTGGAAATGTCAAGGCAACAGCATTCATTAAGGCCAACTCCCGATCAGTAATGATAATAGATGGCATGGATCCTTCACCTAACATATCCTTCAATACACCCAAAGCCCAACTGTAGTTCTCTTCTTTCTCAGCGACCAAATATACAGATGCAACAGAAAAGGTCATGCCGGTTGATGTGACACCAACAATCTCCAAATAAGGTAATCTATACCTATTTGTCTTGTAAGTACAATCAATCAACAATACCTTCGGAAAAGCACGAACCAACTTAATAGAAGTTGGGTGTGAAAAGAATAATTCCTTCAAACTGTTCGTCATCTCACATCTTCTATAACAGTGAAAGTAATTATTTTCAACAAACTTACTCATCAAGTACTGCAATTGTGATCGTCCACAATATTGATTAATTTTGTGCTTCCTCCTTGCATTGTAAATTGTCCGAATTGTTGAAGTATTGATGGAGTTCTTCTCTTTCAAAGCTTTCAAAACCGATTTAGGAGCTGCATTGCATTTCGACAAGTCTATGACAAATGCCTCCTCTGAAGCAGATAAGCGACCCATAAATGAATGACCCTCAAAATAATTGTTGATCGGATGATTGTGAGTACCACATTTGACCTCCAAACTCCATTGGAACTGAATTTGCTCTGCTCATTTCAACAGAAATGGACAATTACATTTTTTAGACCCCGTATCCTTTCCACTTATTACTTCTTCATCATTCTTTCTTTTCTTGGGTGGTCGATATTTGCCCTCCCTCTCACAAGCCAATAGCACCCTGAGGTTTTTTCCGACCAGAGCCACTATCAGAACGCTTGATCGATATAACAATATTATGCTCAGCGGCAACTCTGCGAACCCACTCAATAAGTGCATCACGAGAATGAAAGTAATCATTATTCGTGAAGGCACTAGTGTAGTCCATAACAATTTCATCATGCATTTGCTCTTCAACATCACATGTTCTAGATAATGCCTGCAAGACATGTACACATGTTCTAGATAAGTACAACAAAATTACATGAATAGTACACTGTATGTAAAAAAAATTCGAAAATTATTTAAATTTTCGGAAAAAAAATTCCAAAATTATCACTTTTTTCGGAAACATTTTTCAAAAAATTACAAAATTTTCGACACAAAATTTCGAAAATCTTAACATTTTTCGGTAATTTTTTTTGAAAATTTACATATTTTTCCACAGACCAGATCCGAAAATATCATTCGAAAATACGAGAAAAAAATGGCGCGAAATGATTTAGGACTACATTTATTCAATGCTACAATATATATAACACTCAAAACACCCCAATATGATACAAAACTAGCAAATATATCAATATGAAAACATAAATCCTCACATTAACAAATGTTTTCATAAATAAAAAAAAAACCTAAAAATTTTCATCTCTAAGAAAACTTACATGTGAAAGTGCAGTTGTATCATCATCTTCCTTGATCACCATGATGAAAACAAAAGATTTATCCTAATGTGTTACACGAAAAATATTTTCGAAATTGTTCAATGAAGATTTTTGGTTTTGTTCGAAACTTTTCAGTGAAGATTTAAAGGGTTTGTTCGATTTTTTTTTTTTTTGTGTAGGGAGGGGGTGAAGTGATCTGATTATGAAACAATTAATCACTAAAAAAGGGTATAATTATCTTATTAGATTTAATTTACAAATAATCTTTAAAGGGGTGGTGAAGTACTCAATAATGGGGGTGAGAATATCCTGATCCTTTATTAAATGTTATGTCACCCACGTACGAAGCACAAACATTTTCAACTCACTCCCTTTTTAATCTCTATTCATCGTCAACAAACGCAAGGAAAAAAAAAAGGTAACTACCCATTTTTATAAAAATAAAAGTTTTTTATCTTTTAAAAAAAAAAGTATTTTACCCACTCCTTAAAAAAAAAAAAATTCTACCCAAATGGTCCATTCTCTTACCTCTTACCCCATTCACATTCCTCTATCTCTATTTCACTCTTTTAATTTTTTTATTCAATCATAAATTAATAAATTATTTATATTAATAAAGTACACCACTTTTTCAATCAATTATTATAAGTTGTGCTAAATATTTATAAATTTTCTCATTAATTAATAAATAGTAAATAATTAGGACTATTATAAGAAATATAAAATTAAGGGACAAAAAGGAAACTGCCCATTTTTATAAAAATAATTTTTTTTACCCATTCCTTTTGAAAAAAAAAAGTTTTTTATCCATTCCTCCGGAAAAAAAAAAAATTTCTACCCAAGTGGCCCACTCTCTTACCTCTTACCCCATTCACATTCATCTATCTCTACTCCACTCTTTTAATTTTTTTTATTCAATCATAAATTAATAAATTAGTTAAAAATTAATAATTTTTTTATTCAATCATAAACTAATAAAAAAAATTATTTATATTAATAAAGTACGCCACTTTTTCAATCAATTATTATAAATTGTGCTAAATATTTATAAATTTTCTAATTAATTAATAAATAGTAAATAATTAGGACTATTATAAGAAATATAAAATTAATTTGAGTAGGAGATATTTAATTTATGTACTGGGTTGGGTTGGGTTGGGTTGGGATGGGAGAAGAGGAGGTACAGTACATTGGTATAAAACTTTTTATTTTTGAGAGGTGGGTAAAAAACTTTTTCTTATAAAAATGGGTATTATTACCCTTTTCCACTAAAATTAATTTGAGTAGGAGATATTTAATTTATGTATTGGGTTGGGATGGGTTGGGTTGGAGGGGGATGGGTTGGGATGGGGAAGAGGAGGTACATGCGTATAAAACTTTTTATTTTTGAGAGGTGGGTAAAAAACTTTTTTTCTTATAAAAATGGGTATTTTTACCCTTTTCCACAATCATAAATACAATATTTATAATTTAAATTTATTCTATTTATTTATATATTCTTAAATTAATGAATTTTAAATATTTAATTTTAATTTTAGTTTAAATCAATGTTTTAAATGTCGCTAGTCGGTCGGATCACTAGGGTCCAACCACTAATAGGATTAGTCTTGGACTAATCGGAGCACCTTAACGATAAATATATAATTATTTAATAAATTGATAATACATTATATATAAAAATTTTAAAAAATTAACTTTCAAATGATTCTTCCAATTTTTTTTAATTAAGATTTTTTTTTTTAATTGGGCAAAAGAAATTCATTCCTACAAGTCTCAAGATATAAGAAATACCTAGAGAAAATTACTATTACAAAACAGGATTATATTTTTAGAAAAATTATAGGATTTTTCTATCATGGCTTGAATAAAGAATTATATATAAAAAAAAAATCTCGCCATTAACCAATTCCAAAGTCTTCCTTTTAATTTTCTCCATCGTCTTTTCCAAGCTAGTTTCTATACTTTCAAAAATAAACTTGTTTCCAGCTTTCCACATCACTTAAACCATCTCTTTTCAAATAGAGACAATTATTATTTTATCTTTTTTTTCGATGAAATAAACTAAAAAAAGGAGAAAATGATCAATGATCGAATTTAGGATCACAACAAGTGCGTTTAACCAAAATAAAATAGAATTCTAAATTCTCATTGCCTTGCACGTGAAACAAAAAATGATCAGTTGTGACCTCTTCAACTTCGCATGCCGAGCATAAAGTAACATTATCTCTGTTAAGAATTCCTCTCCTAGTAGGATTACTTCGTGTAGAAAGTCTATCATGAATAAGTCTCCAAGACATAGCAGCCATTTTCGCAGGGACCAATTTATTCCACACCAAAATGAACTCATCTCTTCTTGCCTGGTTGGCCTGTACTTGCTATAGAATAAGCAATTTGTAAACTAATTTAGTAGAGTGCTTTCCACTTGGGTCCATTCTCCAAACCCAAGAAACTTCCACATTTTCTTTCAACTTATGCATATTTAAAACCTGCAACACCTAGTTCCCTTTCCAGCAACACCCTTCGCCATTCACAACTCCAAATCCAATCTCCCACACACACAAATCTATTGAGCTTAGTGTTTTCATAATCAAATCGGTGATCAAACCGGATAGAGCACCGGTTGCCGGTTCAATCAGTCCAACTGATTGGACTGGTGGTCTAACCGTTAAAATCATTTTGGTCTATTTTTTAATATTATGTATGTTATATTAAAATATATATATATATATTCTCATATAAAATTATAATAATTTATAAGTTACAGTTGAAATAAACTAGTAACACATAGACAATTAAAATCAAATTACTAAAAATAACTCAAATTGTAATTCATGACATGTTTCATAACTCATGCACAGTAAAGTCTCAAATTAAAATATTCATTTGAAAATCTAAAATTTATATATTGTAGAATAAATAAATTTGGTGTTGGGACGTGTCTCATGATTTAATTTAATAAAAAAAATTGAAAAAAACTAAAATATATAAATAGACCGGTTCAACCGTTTTTTCTAATTTTGAGTGGTTTTTCTGGTTTTGACTGGTTTTTTCCGATTCAGCCGTAAAATAGTTTTCAGATGATAACCGGACCGGTTTTATGGCAGGTTTCCGATTCAACCGGTTCTTAAAAACAGTGATTGAGCTAATCAAACACTCTCATCCCTGCTTATTAACTTAAACAATCTAGGAAACTAGACTTTAAGGGAAGTGTTTCCCGCCCATATTTCGTACCAAAAACTAGTTTTCTTCCCATTTTCTATTTTTTTTTCTTAAGATTCTCCAGGAACCATCTACCGCTCTCTCCCTCAACTAATTTGACAATCTCATTCCACCACTTCGACCTAATTGTCATTCCATTTCCCGAAACCAACCTCTCATCTCGCACATCCAACCGACTATGAATGGAACAAATAACCTTCACCCTAAGCCCTAAGGTCCTTTCCTCCCACTAAATACCTCAAATCCATTTTCCCATAAAAGCCCTATTAAAACACCCCAAATCCCTTACCCCTAACCCCCTCCCTCCCTTAAATTCTTGAGAACAACAAATTTTATTCCAATTAATCCACACAATTTTAATCTCCCACACACTACTCCCAAATAAAATTATGAAATAAAGAGATTAGACACTCATGTTTTTTAGGAAGCAAGAAGAAAGACATATAGTATATAGGTAAAGAAAGAAGCACCGACTTCAAGAGAGTGATCCTTCCTCCAAAAGATCTTTTTTATGCTCCCAATACTTTAATTTGGTCATCATCAGTGAATAAGCGAATACATTCAGAAATTGAGTTGAAATTCAAAAGTACTCTAATTCCACGATGTTAAAAAATGATAGTATCAATTGAACACCTAAGAATCGTTGTCATTTCGCCCAGACTTTTAGCACATAAACTTACTCCAAAAAGACTACTTTAATTATAATGCACCTTAAGATCCAAAATAACTTCATAATTTCTCAAAATAAATTTCAGCATCCTTGCATTTTTTTCACTTTTGTTGAAGCCACCAAAATAATGTCATCCAAATATTGAAGGTAGGATAAAGGTACCTTGTCCTTGCCAGTGAGAGTCAGCTCCAAAAAAAACACACACTAGAATACTTTATACACCAAAGCACTTAAACATTCTGCTACAATAACAAAAAGAAATGGTGAAAGGAGTCTCCTTGACCCAAGTCTCTCTCTAATTTGAACTTGCCACTTGGACTATCGTTCACTTGAATATTGGCCGATGCCGAGGACATGTATTTCATAATCCATTTTCTGAGAAATTCAAGTGTGATCCAACATGATATCCAATAAATTCAATTCCACGGTATCACAAGCTTTTGCAAAATCAATCTTGAACAAGAGCCTATCAATCCCTTTACGTTTAGCTTCTTCAATTGATTCATTAATGATCACCACACCATCATGAAAAAACTTGTTGCTCACGAAAGCATTTTGATTCTCCGAAAAAAGGAGAGGACGATGAAAGCCACCGCCAACCACCTGAAATCAAAGTTGTTGTTGTCGAAGCTACAAAAAATGTTCCACCAAAATTGATTTGAATTTTGGGTGCATAGGGTGCACCCAAGTGCAGACAAGACTCGCTCATCAAATTTATATTCTTATTTTTCTTTATATCTATACATTTTTTTTTTCACTCACATTAAACTAATATACATATGTATATTTAATTGTGATTTATAAAAGTAAAATTGAATAACTAGAAATTATAAAATATCAAATATGATTTTAATTAATTAAAAAATCTTTTAAGTCATAAATAATATTTTTCTATTTTTCATGCATGAATATAAAACTCCTCCTCATCTTTTCATCTAATGATAATCTCCTGCCATTAGGTGCATTTATTAATATCATTACGTGTATTTAATGATATCATAACATTTTATACTTTGAGACGTCCAACAATAACTTTCACTCCCAAAAAAGTAAAATAAAAAATCATCATAATACCTTTATTCTAAAATATTCTTCATTCATTGGTCCAAAAAACAATAATGCAATTTTTTTTAAAACACGTACCATTTAAATTATGTAAGTTAAGAAGGATCAGAGAGAGCAAAATGATACTCCCTCCGTCCCGAAAGACATTGCATACTTTCTATTTTGGTCTGTCCCCCAAAAAGTTTGCATGTCTAAAACTGAAAATTATTTACTAAATTCTACTCTCACAACACATATATACTATTCATAATAATGTACTTATTATACATTTTTTTAAACCGCGTGCTCAAAAGACACTGCAATGTCTTCTGGGACGGAGGGAGTATAAACTTTATATTTTGAAACTAGTTGAGATTAGACTCATCTAAACTTTTTTCACGAGAAAAGTTGGTACTACATGCGTTTCTGAAATTTACTTACTCTTTGTAATTTACAAAAAATTACATATTTTAAAATAAAATTATCTTTTACTATTTCCATTCACAAATATTTTATCTCATCATATTCTACTTATTATACTCACTATATTTTTTCCTAATTTTTATGTCGAAAAATATTTTTTGTCTTGAAAGTATGCTTTGCCTCTAAGCTATATAAATGGAACTTTGTAAATAAAGCTCGAATCTATAAGACAAAACCAAATATTTTTCACATAAAATTTTGTCTTATAATATACTCCCTCCGTCCCGAAAGACATTGCGGAGTTTTTGTGGGCACACGGTTTAAGAAAACTTACTTTTTACTTTATGAGTCATCAATACTTTTTGTTAATTAAAGATTAGAGGGCTGCATCAACTTCACCCCCCCCCCAACCCCAATCTGGAATATGAAACGAACTGAGTGTTAACATTTCAATAAAAAAATTCAACTCAAAATTCAATTCAATTCCCTCCAAAATATTTCATACATTTAAAAAGCCCATAAATGGCTGTCAACAATTTAATGCTGAGTTGATCAAAAAGTTTAAACTTTTACAATTCCCTCCTACTTTTTACAACCATTAAATATCTCCATCTACCACAAAAACTTATCATAATTCCTAAATGTTCAACATTCAATACAAAAAGGTGAAACACACAAGCATTCAATGAGCTGCAGCAGGTACAGGGCAAAAGAGCTGACTCCATCAGAGAAGAACTTGATTGTCCAATTTCTCCTTGCTACCAGCAAAGATGGTATAATTGGTAGGGGCAAACAAAGTGAGGCAGCTGCATCATTTGGAGTCTCGATGAGAACGATTCAGTACATCTGGGCAGCTGCAAAGAAGCAATAAAATGAAGGTGCACCTATTATATTTACATCAAAGAAGAAAGGTATACATCATAACAAAAGTACAGTGGTTCAGCTAGATGATGATCGTATGAGAGCCATACCATTTCACAAGAGATCAACAGTAAGAAGGTTAGCAAAAGAACTTGAAATCAGCAAGAGCACTGTCCATAGGTGGATAAAAAGAGGGGATATTTTACCACACACAAATGCTATCAAGCCTGATATTACCACATCAAATAAAATGCAGAGGCTCATGTATAGCCTGAGTTCATTGGAACTTGACAGTCTCAACAACAAAATCAAGTTTGCAACAATGCATAATGTCATTCACATAGATGAGAAATGGTTCTTCATGACTAAGGCAAGTCAGAGAGGTTATAAGCTGCCAGGGGAAGTTGAACCCTATAGGTCATGCAAAAGCAAGAGATTCATTATCAAAATCATGTTTATGTGTGCTGTTGCAAGACCTATATTTTCAAGTGATGGGGCATACATATTTGATGGTAAAATAGGGATGTTTCCATTTGTCACAAAGGAACCAGCCAAAAGAGGAAGCAAAAATAGGGCAAGGGGCACAATGGAGACAAAACCAATTGACTCAATAACAAAAGATGTCATCAAGGGTTGTTTGATTAATCAGGTAACCACTAAACTATCAGAACAATGTCATCATCTAGTTTTAATCACAAGTAAGTCTCCAAAACTGAAAATATATTCAATTTTCAGTTGGTGACATTACTCTATCATGCACTTAATCATCTCAATTTATTTCATGCCTCATTCAGATTCTTCCAGCAATCAAGGCAAAATGGCCCACATTTGCAAGCAAAGACATATTCATTCAACAAGATAATGCAAGACCTCACATAACCAACAATGATCCTGATTTTAGACTAGCAGCAAGTTCAGATGGATTTAATATCCAACTAATCTGCCAGCCACCCAACTCTCCTGATACTAATGTTAATGATTTGGGGTGGTTTAGGGCTATACAAACTCTGCAAGTTGACACACCATCATACAAAGTGGATGAATTGGTGCAAAATGTGATGCTGTCATTTGAAAAACTCAAAGACATCACACTTAACAATGTGTTTCTCAGTTTGCAGGCAACCTTGATTGAAGTTATGACAGCAAGGGGTCACAACAACTACAATCAGCCATACATGTACAAAGAAGGCTTAATTCGAGAAGGAAGGCTGCCATTAACATTAGAAGTGGATGAGGCCCATGTAAGAGAGTGCATTGAGTATTTGGGACATCATGGAGAGATTGAAAAAGCCACATATGATTTAGAAGCCTTATTATCAGGATTAGGGTATGTTTAGTAAGTGAAAGAGAACCAATATTTTGTAAGTATTTATGTTTACAGCCTAAACATAAGGCCAAGAAGTCAGTAGGACTTGCTTAAGTTGTAAACATAAACATATATAATCTTTTGAAACTACTCAATGTCTTATGAGACGAATGGAGTATTTTTTGCAATACCAGGAGAATGCAAGCAAAACCATCAAGCCTCCTAACCTAGGCCATTAAACTAGGTGGTGGCATTAATGTTTAGCTCAGTTTAGGGACATATCCACACAGTTACCACAATGTTCCATCACATATCCAATATACCCACAGAAATCCCTCAGAATAAATAGATCCAAATAAATACCAACATAAAGACTTCATCACAGGGATAATGCAAGCAAAACCATCAAGCCTCCTAACCTATGGCATTAAACTAGGTGGTAGCATTAATGTTTAGCTCAGATTAGGTACAACTCAGTTTAGGAACATACCAACAGAAATCCATCAGAATACATGCATCATAAATACCAACATAAAGACTTCATCACAGGGATACATGCCTCCTAACCTCATATATCCAACATACCAACAGAAATCAATACATGCATCATAAATCCCTCAGAAACAATGCATCATAGGGAGATTAGTCATAACCTGAGATAAGCAGGACACCAAATTCCAATCATCATATCTATGGAATTCTGGAAATCAGGAGAAACCCTTGAAGTCAGCCCCTCATTTTCCTCCATAAAAGGAGTATCATCATCATCATCATATGAATCGGCAACCACTGCATTTTCGAGGTCCAAATCAACAGTAACTGACTCCGACTCCACAAGATCGAAAACCTCAATGGAGGGTGTCTCGTTAACCATCGATTCAAATTCAGGACATGAATGAACGTCAGTAACAAGTGAATCGCATATTGATTCAAACCCCTGAGAGGTTGAATCAAAATACAGAGGTAAATCGTAGGGGGGTGTCTCACTTACCATTGACTCTGTTTCCGGAGAGTGTGAAGGAAGATGAAAAGACTTCGACACCATCTCAAACCACTTTCGTTTCCCAAGAGGTGATTTTGAATCCATTGACGATTTGAGAGAAAGATGGAGGCGATTCGACAGAATCCAGAGAGATGGAGGCGATTCGACAGAATCCAGAGAGATGGTGTCGAAGGGTTTGAACGAAGAGGGAGAGAGAGAGAGGTGTGCGTTCAATTAGGGTTTGGTGGATGGGAGGCGATTCGATAGATCCAGAGAGATAGATAGGCTAGGGTTTCAATGAACATTCCAGAGAGAAGGAGAGAGAGAGACCATGAAGATGATGAGTTAGGGTTGGTGGTGTAGTGTGTTCAATTATTGAAGGGTGGGTTAGGTAGTGGGGTGTGTTTAATTAGTGGAGATAATTAGTTGTTATTATATTTAATTAATGGAATAAGTATATTAAAGAGTTTCTATTTTAAGGTCCGCAAACTTTATACGGGACAAACAAATAAGGAAACTCCGCAATGTCTTCCGGAACGGAGGGAGTAATTGGAAATTCAATATTTTTATTTTTCATGACATCTTCCCGAATATTTATCTCGAGAGGCTTCTACTCAACTGTGATATAAAATGGCGGCACTACATTTGCGCCACCTCACCCCTCTCGCTGCCAATTTATCTCCACTTCCCAAACACGCCCTTTACATCTCGCATTTCCGCGCACTCGCACACTCCACTTCGCGCAGAAAATTTCGCTTCTCTACTTCGATTATGGCTTCCGCTGCTAAGAAGGTACTGAATTATCGCCATTTTTGAGATCGATTTCCTGAAATTTTTTATGTTCAGCATCAGAAAAGCTAAATTTCACTGAGGTGTTGGCCATTTCGCGGTGTTTAGGTTTTGGTGCCGGTGGCGAACGGCACGGAGCCGCTGGAGGCGGTGATAACGATCGATGTGCTACGGAGAGCCGGCGCAGATGTGACGGTAGCTTCGGTGGAGAAACAGCTCCGCGTTGACGCCGCCCACGGCGTCAAAATCGTCGCCGATGCAATTATTTCTGACTGTGCGGAGACTACTTTTGATCTTATATCTCTTCCTGTGAGATATTTTTCTTTGTTTTATTCCCGTGTGCGAATAATTATCATTCTCGGTTTATATGTTTTATTTCTACCCGATTTTCTGTATATATCAATTCTGCAAATGTCGGTATTTAGTTGGTCACCCAGTGGATGTTGAATTCATTAATTGTCGACTAAGTGCTTTTATCTCAATTTCTCAGTGTTGTGACCTGTGTGCTCGTCTCTATGACTACGGAAGAACTCCTGTCCTTGACGATGTTCTGATTTCTCATTAAGAATCAATGGGATGTTGGCTTTGTTATGGTCTTATGATACTACCCTTGTTAATTATGGCCTTATGATACTATACTTGTTAATTATGGCGACGACCCAGTTGGGAAATAATTTGTGTTTTTAATGTTATTATATAAATCTGATCAATACTGGGAAAGGATACCACTGGACATAGTAATTAGTATCATCTCTTACTATGTTATTACTAGAATCTCTTACTATGTTATGTACTTCTAGTAGATGCTTAAATTCAATTGTTTGTTTGTGTTTGCTTAGGGAGGAATGCCTGGTGCAGCCACTTTTAAGGATTGCAAAACATTAGAAGGCATTGTCAAAAAGCAGGCTGCAGAATCCCGGCCATATGCTGCAATATGTGCAGCTCCTGCTGTAGCACTTGGTTCATGGGGCCTATTAAAGGGGCTGAAGGTGATAACAAATATTAGACTGTATATTTCCATGTACTTGCAGAAATTTCATCAGCAAGATCATGTTGCATTGTTGATCCTCTTACAGGCAACTTGCTATCCTTCATTCATGGAGCAGTTGTCCTCTGCATCTGCTGTTGAGTCCAGGGTGCAGCAGGATGGCAAAGTAGTGACAAGTCGTGGACCAGGAACGGCAATGGAGTATTCTGTTGCTCTGGTTGAGCTGCTGTACGGGAAGGAGAAAGCTGATGAGGTTTCTGGACCTCTGGTAATGCAAACATCCATCACGAATTTTTTTTTTTTTTTGCTTTGTCATGGCCTGGGAGAATTTAGTTCCATTTTGTCTATGTTGAAGGTTCTTGTTTTTCTTCTTGGGGCCTCAAATTTACAAATAGAAGGGAATTTAAAATTGATCCATGGAACAAAGGCTTTCATAGAATATGGAGTTATTTAATTAGAAAGCAGAGTATGAAAAGAGATAAGCAGCTGCTTGTTATAAAAGTAATCCAGATTGTTTCCCTTGCTGTTGCAATTGAGACATGTGTGGTGGGTTTTAAGCACTAAATTTGTGCTTGGCACTCTGTCTCGACTGTCCACAATTTCTCGGCATTTGATGATAAAGTTGGAGTATTGCTTTTCATATGTGACTGATCATATTATTCTTTTGTACAAGCCTGATTATTAAGATATTATTTGCTTTTGTGGGATTGGTTTGCAAGATAACATCTATAGCTATCTGTCTGAGGATACAAGAAATATGCGCTTGCCTACCATGTAAATAGTAGTTACGACCTACTTTTGTCTCTTACTCATAGCTGATATACTATCTCATTCTTGCTTGTGCTTGTGTTCTGGTCCATACTCGATTCTTTCACTCCCATTTTTTCTCTTCAGGTAATTTCTTACACTGTTTACTTCTATCCAGGTCATGCGACCGAATCATGGGGCTGAGTATACTTTCACTGAGTTAAACCATGTTGAGTGGACATTTGATAGTTCTCCTCAGGTGGACCTATACTTTATTTTTTATTGTCTACTACTTATTGATTCATGCATTATTTGTAGGTTATTTTATCTCTCCTTTCCCTTTGATTGTGAAAAGTTATTAAATATATCATGGTGATGAGGTGCTGTAGAGCATGTCTGATAGTAGTTTCAGTAATCTAATTTTCCTGCTCTCCTTCTTACCAGATTCTTGTACCCATTGCTAATGGGAGTGAGGAGATGGAAGCTGTTATTATCATTGATGTACTACGACGAGCAAAAGCTCAAGTGGTTGTGGCATCTATTGATGAGGAACCCGAAATTTTAGCTTCTAGAAATGTTAAACTAGTTGCAGACGCTGCTCTAGATGAAGTCATAAATCGTTCATATGACCTTGTTGTTTTACCGGTGAGAGAGGCACTGGGTTAAAGTTTTCTGCCTTTACATCTAAAACATTGATACTCTGAGTGACTAGAACTTGCTATCCGACAGGGTGGACTTGGTGGTGCTCAAGCCTTTGCCAGCTCTGAGAAGTTGGTAAATCTGCTGAAGAAACAAAGAGAATCAAATAAATTTTATGGAGCAATATGTGCATCTCCAGCTCTAGTACTTGAGCCCCATGGTTTGCTGAAGGTATCATGGTCTTTTATGTTAATTTCAATTTGAAATGTCCTTAATGAAGGGATTATTGTTGCCCATATTATCCCTCTTTTATGTTTTAGTGGGTGTTACGCACACATGACTGGAACGCTTGTTGCACAAGGGTATATCCATCTGTTCAAGATTAAATGCAAGGACAATAAAGTAACGAGCACAATATAACTGTGATATACCTACCTCTGAAAAATTGCAGAAAAATTCTTTCGGATGTTGTGCAAAATTGCAGAATGAACCGTAGATTCATCACTGCCAGAATGGATGGGTATACCCCTGAGAAATAGCATGGAAGTCACATGATCATCTCTTGGCCGGAAATAAACCACTAAAACAAAGTACTAGTTGCAACTGGTCAATCTTGAGTAGTACAGGATGCAATTGGGAAAAAAAGTACTAGATTGATGTATAGTATAGTTGACAAATTGATGATAACCCCTAAATAGTCATGTAATGTTTGTTAACTTAATGTCGAGCCAACAGGGTAAGAAGGCTACTGCGTTTCCTGCTATGTGCAACAAATTGTCTGATCAGAGCGAAGCAGAAAGTCGGGTAGTGGTCGATGGAAACCTCGTGACCAGTAGAGGACCTGGAACTACTATGGAGTTTGCGTTAGTGATCGTTGAAAAGTTTTTCGGTCGAAACAAAGCCATTGAGCTTGCAAAGACCATGCTATTCGTGCAGTAGAGGTTTGTATAAATTATGCGATCTGGTTATGGTTGTTTGTGACTGAGTCTTACCTGCGGCTGTGCTTACGTGAAAATTAATGAGACCAATCCTTTAAATCACTACTGGTATGACCTTTCTTGTAATCTCTCTGCTCTCCGCTATCTTCTGTAGATATTTCCCAATAAATCTTTTAGATTTTGATACGTATTTTTCTTCTGAAACACAACCTGATCTTTAGTACTATTATTGTCAATTATGGGGAAGGTTCAGTACTGTGTGTTGGATATAATTGCCTGAGGAAGTTTAGGTATGTAGATGAACTTCTTTTTTTCTTTTCTGTTTGTATGTCTATATATTAGCTCAGTTGAGTCACTTTGGCTTACCCAGGATAAGCTACGGATGTTCTTGAGAATATAATAAATTATACATGTGAGTTGGCCCCCACATTGAAAAGTCGGAAGAGATGAGATCAGTTTATAAGCCTAGTGGTCAACTATTTCTATCACCAATTGATTTTAGGATGGAATCTCATCAGTGATGAGACTAATCTCTTGACACATTGAATGTGCTCAATTTTGTGGGACTGAACTAGATGTATCAATTTCTTTCTTCAATTTGGGAATTTACTTTCTTCAATTTGGGATTCAACAATGGCTGC
>JAPKLY010003114.1:0-20393 GCA_026898435.1 Prunella vulgaris | reverse complement strand
TTTATCATGGCTGTAAATATGAAAAACGAAAGCTGAAAGTAGCTGCTCCTAAGTCCACTCTATATAGGACACCTTAATTTAGAAAATTCACATCTCCTTCGTTTTAAGTTGTATCATTTCAATTTTTGGATATGTTTTAGACATCTTACTGGAAGATGAACAAACAAAATTTCATAATTTTCTGAGTTGTTTAAAACATAGAAATTGGGTCCTCATATACAGGTGTCACAGTTTTGGTCCAATTTTACATGAGTCAACTTTAGGATTTTATTTCTCCTTAATATCAACTTAGATGGCCCTGAAATTCGGATATGTTATAGACCATCATCAATTTGTCATGTAGTAAAATATTCATAATTTTCCAACGGCTATAACTATAAAAACGAATTAAAGAAGAACACTCACCACAGGTTCAGTCGGGAAAAACTACCATGACTTCAAAAATTCATAACTTCGTAATAATAATTCAAAACACTACCAAATTTGGACAGAACGTATTTATGTCATAAAATAAGTCACAGAAAATGTTTCATAATTTTCCGAGCATCGAAACATGAGAAACGATCTAAAATTCAAGGTATATAAGTACATAGAACATTTGTAGGTGTTACCTTTGTAGTTTTTCTTCTTAGTTGTTGTCGTGACCGAAAATTCTTTGTTAACAACTGATTGTTGGCTACTATAGGATGATGGAGTGAGGTTCTTTTGATTATATGAGTTTTTTGTGAATATTAATGAAGAAGGGGAGGAAGAACCGAAGAGAGAGGATGAAGGAATGCTATTTTGTGTTTCAAAGTGAGTGTATTTATAGAGGGGTTAGGAGGAGACTTCCGAGAAGAAGTATGGAAAAGATGTTTGATCATGTGGCCATAAATAAAATATGTGAGGAAAAGTTTTAGCCAAGTAATTTTTTTAATATTTTTACTTATTGTACAACATTTTATTTACTACTTGTATTTACTACACGCATTTGATATAAACTGTATTATTTAATCGTAAAGGGGTCGTATTTTAAAGATAGGAAAATTATCGTAAATATCGGATATTTTAAACGATCGTATACATATCTTGTAATAAATATTTCGTAAGTATTAATTTTTTCATATTTGTTTTAAAAGCTTCGTTTGACTATATTTTGATATATAGTAAAATTATTTAGACAAGATAAAATTGTCATTATTGACGTTTGTTATCATATTTTATAACATGTATAAATTTCGGATCAAAAAATATTATTTACTTCAAAAGTCTTGTAGTTAGTAAAATATATTTCTAACCTTAAACTTTTATTCTTAAAAGTGCTAGGAGTGCCTCCGCTTCAGAATGCTCATCCGTTTACCTGAAAATTGTGAATTTGAACACATATATTGCTCATAAAAATAAATGAATTATTTAATCATATAATTTTATAAGAAATTTTGGTTCGGGGTATTACATCCTTCCCCTCTTAAAAGAATTTCGTCCTCGAAATTCACTTAATCTTCTTCTTAGGTATTGCTTTGCTAAAAATCATATTCTTATTGTTGTCTTTCCAAAATTCCTTCACAGTAAAACTTCGTAAGATATCTTCTACTAAACGTTCAGAATGCCAGAATGCCAGCCTTTCTAAATTCACATAATTACTAAGTAATAAATGTTTGAAGCATGGAATAATCTTTATGTCCTTTTTATTCCATTTTAGCCAAGTAATTTAGAAGTAAGTTAAGATTAATAGGAGAAAAATGAAGAGTCCTAAATGTGAATATTCCATCCGGAGTCACTATGAGGATTGAAGACCAATTAGAGGGTTACCCTTGATGTTAGGAGACCACTTGATAAAGTCAGATCTTCATGTTCTCGAAATGAAGATTTTTGACATAATCTTAGGAATTGACTGGTTGACGAAAAACAAAGCGATAATAAAATGTGCTGAGCGTGAGATAGATCTCACAACGGAGGATGGTCAATGTTTCACATTCCGCGAAATTCAAACCAGGAAGAAAACACGAATAATCTCCACAATTCAAGCTGCAGAGATATTACGGAAAGGGGAATGCCAAGCTTACCTTGTCCGTATCTCAACAGGAGAGAATATCGATGAGCCACGCATCAAAACCCTGATGTATTTCCCGACGAATTGATTGAATTACCTCCAGATCGTCAGATAGAGTTTTCTATTGACTTGATACCTGGGTCCGCACTAGTATCAAGAGCGCCCTATCGAATGGCACCGAGAGAATTGGAAGAACTAAAGGAACAACTGCAAGGTCTACTGGAGAAAAAATTCACCAGACCCAGTGCATCGCCATGGGGAGCACCTGTATTACTTGTGAAAAAGAAAGACGGATCTTTCCGTATGTGCATCGATTATAGGGGGCTCAATTAATTGACCATCAAGAACAAAATCCTCTTCCGAGGATAGAAGACTTGTTCGATCAATTGAAGAATGCATGTGTATTCTCGAAAATTGATCTGAGGTCAGGCTACCATCAGCTAAAGGTCAAGAGTGAAGATATTCCAAAGACAGCATTTCGAACTCGATATGGGCATTACGAGTTTACAGTTATGCCTTTTGGAGTGACGAATGCTCCAGCAATCTTTATGGACTTGATGAATAGAGTATTCCACCCGTACTTTGATAAATTCGTCATCGTCTTCATTGATGATATTCTAATATACTCTAAGAACGAGGAACATCACAAAGAACACCTCAAGATTGTCTTGGAAACAATGAGACGGGAAAGATTGTAAGCTAAATTCAGTAAGTGTGAATTTTGGATCGACCGAGTTATGTTCTTAGGGCATATAATCTCTGAAAAGGGGATTGAAGTAGATCCAACAAAGATTGAAGCCATCATGAACTGGAAAACGCCTACTAACGTCCATGAAGTTCGAAGCTTCCTTGGGCTAGCAGGTTACTACAGGAGATTCATACAGAATTTTTCCAGTATTGCGAAAGCACTGACCAAATTAACCAAGAAGAGTGAGAAGTTTAACTGGGATTCAACTTGTGAAGAAAGTTTTCAAGAACTGAAAAAGAGGTTAACCACGGCGCCAGTGTTAACCATTCCCGATGGGTCAGAAGGATTTGTCATTTACACAGATGCATCCCTATCGGGCCTGGGTTGTGTTCTAATGCAAAATAAGAAGGTTGTTGCTTATGCATCTCGGCAACTAAAAAATCATGAACATAATTACTCGACACATGACTTGGAACTAGCCGCAGTGGTTCATGCGCTAAAAATCTGGAGGCATTACCTATACGGTAGTAAGAGTGAGATCTATACTGACCGTAAGAGCCTAAAATACTTCTTTACACAAAAAGAATTGAACATGCGTCAGAGAAGGTGGCTTGAATTGTGTTAGGATATATGTGTTAGATGTTTTGATGATATAATAAACCAATCATCTTGTAATAGGACCAGCTGAACATGTTAGTAAGCTGATGAGTAGTTAGGATTAGATAGGTTCGAGTGAGGGGGAATCTACCTTGCTGCCTAGAAGATCTGAAGCTATCATAGAAGAGAAGACCAGCTGAGTCCTTGAGGACTTAGCCGATTTTAGAGGACATAAGATTTAAGCAGTTGACACTGGAGTATCGAGAGCAGATCATCAGAGAAGTTAACATCAGCTGATAGCAGAAGAGCAGATCAGCTGATATCAGAAGATTAGTTGATCAGCTGAGAGCACGTCGCAGACAAGACAAGGACCATGGATAAAAGACGTATTCAGACAAAGTCAAGAAGACCAGCTGAGGTGCACACCAGCAGACTTGCACATCAGCTGAGGTCCAAGTATCAGCAGACTGGTACACCAGCTGAGGAGACAAATCAGCCTAGGTCTTGTGCTCTGCCCAGATTCTTCGGAATCAGTTTTAAGGGTTGACTTGAAACATAGAAGGAAGATTCCCAGAATAGAAGATCAATCAATCAAGGGGACAAACTTGATTGATTGAAGATCGCGAAGATTGACGGGAATCAAGATGGAGATTCAATCAATCACAATGATTGATTGAATACGAAATTATAGGATCTCAGATTTCTAGTCCATCCCAACGGCTAGTTATTTGACCCTATAAATTAGAGTAACAGTGATAATTTCAGTATCGGATTTACACGCATATTAAGCTAGCCAAAACTCTGTCATATTTATCACTTGCACTCAAAAACACCATTTATACTTATTCTTTGTAAAAGCTTTGTAGAAGCTGTGAAAAGTCAATTGCAATTATAGCATTGACAAATTGTAAGAGAGTAGTACTCTCAAACTGTGTAAGTGAGTAAGTAAGTGAGTTAGTGGAGAGCCCCTCAAGTCCAAGTTGAATTTAGGAGAATGGATGTAGGACAGTTGGTCCGAACCACTATAAATCCCTTGTGTCTCGTCGTATTTCTTTCTGCTCTTATTTGTGCACATCACCTAAAGCTAATTTTCATTAAAAACGTTTCCACACTATTCACAGCGCACTACTTTCAAATTCAGACTACCTCAAGTAGTCTGCTGGTTTTCTGAATAAGCCAAATAAATTGAAAAAGGTTTTTGAATCCTTACAAGTCTATTCAACCCCCCCTTCTAGACTTGTTCAAAGGTATTCTTCCCTAAAACCTGCCTTTGGGACCAACAAGTGGTATCAGAGCTGTGTGTCCAAAAGACCACAGCCTGAGAAAGCTTTTGGTGGTCACCTGGACAGATCCCTGAAAATCTATTTTTAGAAAATTTTGTGTGTTTTTTATCTAATCACTTGCAGATATGTCTTCCTACAAAAAGAGTGGATCCAAGACAAGGAAGTTGCCTGAATTCTCCATAGAGGATTATGATTACTAGAAATTCAGAATGGAGAATCACCTTGGAGCCATTCATGATCGAATGCTAGATGTTCTGGAGAAAGGGCCAATCAAGTTCTTTTGGGAAGGAGTAAGTGATGGTAAAACTCCAGAAGCTGAAATCAGTGAAAGAAGGAAGACAGAGAAGAAGAAGAGTGAACTAAACGATGCTGAAAGGAAACTCTTCAACCTAGATCAAGTGGCCAGAACAGAAATCATTGAGACTCTCTCCAAAAAGTATATAGAGAAAATCAAGACGTGCAAAACTGCTAAGGAGATGTGGGAAAAACTCTCCTTGATGTGTGAAGGGACAGATCAAATCAAAGAGAACAAGCTTCAAGCTGTTCTACATACCTTTGACACATTTAAAATGAAAGCTGATGAAACCATTGATCAGCTAGATATGAGGCTGACAAACATACTGAATAAGGCAAGCTCCTTAGGAAAGGATTACTCGGAGAAAGAGATTAATAACAAAATTTTGAGATCTCTTACTCCAAGATGGAGAGTGAAGGTGACGGTAATTAAAGAGACAAAGAATTTATCTGAGATGAGTCATCATACACTGCTATCTCATCTGAAGGCACATGAGTTCGATATCCAAGAAGAAGATCAAGAAGATGAGACTCCAACTTCATCAGCCACAAAGAATGTCGCTTTCTCTGCTGCAGCTGATAGTCAAGAGAAGTCCTCTACTCCAGAGGACATGAGCTTAAAGGAACAACTTGCTTTATTGACCAAGAAGTTCGACAAGATGTCAAACAAGTTCCAGAAGTATAGATCCCATTGGAAGAAGAATAAGAGTGATTCTTCCAGAAGATACGAGAAGTCATCTGATGCCAGAAGACCATCAGATGAACAGGAGACCAGATATAAGTCTCCAGAGAGAAGGAGGGAACCAAGTCCCAGAAGAGGAGGAGATGGTGTTTGTTTCACTTGCAACAAGCCAGGACATCTCAGCTATGATTGTCCTCAGCTTACCCCTAGGGAGAGAGAAGAGAAGAGGATCAAGAGAGATCGCAGGTTCGCTGATAAGAGAGCTCTGCTGGCAGAGGAGGAGAAGCAGGATATCAGTTCATCCTCATCCTCATCTGATTTTGAATCAGAGGATGACATCTGCCTCATGGCTAAGGTTGAAGAGGTAAATTCTTCTACCCCCTCTGTTAGCTCATCTTGCTCCTCTACCTATTCTATGGAGTCAGATTTACACAAGTTGTTGTCTGATCTCCAATCCTCCTTAAAAGTTTGTTCTAAGCTGGAATAGGAGAACTCAAGTCTGAAAGCTGAAGTTTTAAGCTTGAGACAAGATCTGGAAAATGTTAGACTACCAGTGATATCCTATGATTCACAAGCTAACAAGTCTGCTGACTTAATAGCAAAATGTGAGGAACAGGAGAAGCTGATAGAAAAGCTACTTTCTGAGAACACTGTCTTGAGTGAAGAACATAATCTGCTAACAGCTAAGTTCGATGAACTCTTCAAGCGGAATGAACTGACAATAAAAAATTCACAGCAGCTTCAGCTGAAAGTGGATCAGCTGACTAAGGCAAAGAATGCCGTGTCTGAAATAGCTGAGTCCTCACAAACTGTGAATGATAAAAGGGGTCTTGGTTATCCCAAACCCAAACCACAAAAGAAGAAGAAAGGTGACAATGGGTTAATTAGGGATCCTCGAAAGGGTAAAGGGCCAGTTGAGCTTGCATCTGGATCAGAAGGGCAAAAGAGCAGAGGGACAGAAAAGGTCCCAGCTGGACAGAAGAGCTCCAAAGCTCAGAAGTCTGCTGGTGATCACAAGGTTTCAACAGAGCAGAAGAGTACTAAAACTCAGAAGCCTGCTGACAACCAACATAAGTCCAAAGCTTAGAAGCCCCGAGATCAGAAGAGGAATCCAAGTCATAGCTCAGCTAAGACAAGGAGACCTCAGCAGAATCAGCAGAGGAATGATAAGCCTGGGTCATCTCAGCAGAGTAAACCCAAGCGAAACAGACCTCAGCCCTGGGTTACTTTTAATGTAACCAAAGTAGGCAAGCCTTCACCGGCTAAGGTATATGAGTCATTCGGAGGCTCAAGCCGAAATTATCCTTTTGAGCAGCCCACCTACAAACCTGTTGTCATCACTCATCGCCCTAGAAAAGATCCTCTGAGGGAGATAATTTTTGTGGATAAGTATGGTAGAAGGTTGAGATCTCCTAAACCTCATAAGGATGATCTCTATCTATGGATCCATAAAGTCAAAACTAACCAATCAGGACCCAAAGATAGGGTACCTAAAACCTAAGTTTTAATTTCAGGAAAACTCTAGCCCTATAGAAAGAGGAGAAGCCAAGGGCCATATCTGGTACATTGATAGTGGTTGCTCGAAGCACATGACCTTTGAGAAGCATCTCCTCCAGGACTTCGTAACGCTTGATGGGCCTAGAGTTGTGTTCGGTGACAACAATTTTGGAGTCACCAGAGGAGTTGGGACCCTGCTGATCAAAGGAACAAGAGTTGAAGAAGTCTACTATGTAGAAGGGCTTATGCATAATCTTCTGTCTGTATCCCAATTCTGTGACAAGGGATATTCAGTAAGATTCTCTAAGAACTCTTGTCTTGTTATTAATGATTTAAATGAGCAGGTGCTACTAACTGGCCTCAGAAGAGGTAATATGTATCTTGCAGATTTTGCAAGCTGTCCAGCTGACTCATGTTTGGTTGCTAAAAGCTCATCAGAGATCAGCTGGCTCTGGCACAAGAGGTTAGGTCATCTAAACTTCAAGACTCTCAACAAGGTTGCAAGGAAGGGTCTAGGCAGAGGTCTACCAAATGAGGTGTTTGCATCTGAGCAGAAGTGTGATGCCTGTCAGAAAGGGAAGCAGACTAAAGCCTCATTCAAAGATGTGCAGAGTACTTCAACAACAAAAGCACTCCAGCTGCTTCATATGGATTTGTTTGGACCAGTCTCACCCCTTAGCTTCAGTGGAAGGAAGTACACACTGGTGATTGTTGATTACTATACAAGATTCACTTGGGTAGTGTTCTTGTTCAAGAAGAATGAGACTATGGTCAAGATGCTGGAGTTGTTCAAGAGGATTCAGAAGGAGCTGGACCTCAGCATAGTCAGAATCAGAAGTGATAAAGGTACTGAGTTTCTTAACTCTGTTGTTTCTGACTATTGCAGGGATAATGGTATTCAGCATGAGACATCAGCTGCCAGAACACCTCAGCAGAATGGGTTAGCTGAGAGGAGAAACAGAACCCTCAAGGAGGCAGCAAGGACTATGTTAGCTGAATACCAGACTCCTCAAAGGTTTTGGGCAGAAGCCATCAACACTGCTTGCTTTATCCAAAATAGGTGTCTACCAGTTAAGAGAAATGGGAAGACTCCTTATGAAATGTACAAGGGTAAAACTCCTAATCTTTCCTCTGTCCATATTTTTGGGTGTAGGTGTTTCATCCATGACAATGGAAAGACTAAGTTAAAGACTTTTGATGCTAAGGTTGCTGAAGGAATATTCTTAGGATATTATGGAAGTAGCAAAGCCTATAGAGTCTTTAATAAAGTCTCTCTCTGTGTGGAAGAGACACCCCTTGTTGTATTTGATGAATCCTTTCATGAGTACAGCAAGGAGAAGCTAGCAGATGAGGTGGATCAGCTGAATCTGTCAGACAAGCCAGATCTGATTAAGGTAGTAGTACCTAGGATAGAATCAGACTCAGATTCAGATGATGAGCCCAAATCAGCTGATAAGTCCTCATCAGCACCAGATGATGGCACATTGACTACTGACACTAACCAAGGGGGAATATCAGACAAGACCCAAGAGGAGCAAACTATGGCACCTCAAAGGGGCAAGAAGACATTGTCTGATTTCCCAGCTGAAAAGATTCTAGGAGATCCAAGTGTAGGTGTTCAGACCAGAAGAAAGCTAAACTTGGGTGCTCAATTCAGCTGTTATGTGTCACTGATAGAACCCAAGAATATCCATGAAGCTCTTGAAGACCCAAACTGGATTATAGCTATGCAAGAAGAGCTAAATCAGTTTGCAAGACAAGAAGTTTGGACTCTAGTGGAGAGGCCCAAACATCAGAAGGTCATAGGCACTAAGTGGGTATTCAAGAACAAAAAGGATGGACATGATGTAGTGGTTAGAAACAAGGCAAGGCTAGTAGCCCAGGGGTATTCACAGTCAGATGGGATTGACTATGATGAGATATTTGCTCCTGTGGCAAGACTAGAAGCCATTAGATTGTTTCTGGCCTATGCTGTTTTCAAAGGGTTCAAGGTATATCAGATGGATGTCAAGTCAGCTTTTCTGAATGGAATCCTGGCAGAAGAAGTTTATGTGGAACAGCCACCAGGATTTGAGATTGGGAACAAGGTTTATAGGTTGTAGAAGGTTTTATATGGACTAAAGCAGGCACCTAGAGCTTGGTATGATACTCTATCACAGTTTCTACTGAATAGTGGATTCAGTAAAGGAAAGATAGACAAAACCTTGTTCAGAAAGGAAGATGGAGATGATATCCTCTTAGTGCAGATCTATGTGGATGATATCATCTTTGGCTCCCCCAACAAACTGATGTGTGATGAGTTCAGCAAGCTGATGACCAGCAAGTTTGAAATGTCCATGATAGGGGAGATGACTTATTTCCTTGGACTACAGGTAAAGCAGATGTCCAATGGAACTTTCACTAGCCAAGCTAAGTATGCCAAGAATTTGATAGAAAAGTTTGGAGTCAGTAGCAGCAGAGAAGCTAAGATTCCAATGATGGCAAACTTTAGTATGGATCCAGATGAGGCTGGTGAGAAAGTGGATCAGACACACTATAGGGGACTTATTAGTTCTCTGCTGTATCTCACTGCCAGCAGACCTTATATCAGCTTTGCAGTAGGGGTGTGTGCAAGGTTTCAGGCAAATCCTAAGAAATCTCTTCTGGAAGCAGCAAAGAAGATTGTAAAGTATTTGAAGGGTACTTACAATCTAGGCCTCTGGTACCCAGCTGATGACAACTTTCAGCTGAGTGGGTATTCAGATTCTGACTATGGAGGGTGCAAGATTGATAGGAAATCAACTTCTGGCACATGTCAGTTTCTGGGAAGTAAGTTGATATCTTGGTTCTCCAAGAAACAGACTTCAGTAGCTACTTCCACAACAGAGGCAGAGTACATAGCTGCTGGTAGTTGTTGTTCTCAGTTGCTCTGGATCAGACAACAGCTGAGGGACTACCATGTGATCACAGAAGAGATACTCATCTTCTGTGATAGCACAAGTGCAATAGCCATTACTCAGAATCCAGTTCTCCATACTAGATGCAAGCATGTGGATATAAGACATCATTTTCTTCGAGATCATGCTGAGAAGGGAGATATCAGGATGGAGAAGATTCATACGGAGAAGCAGAGAGCAAATGTGCTTACCAAACCTTTAGCAGAGGTAAGATTCAGAGAATTAGTAGCAGAGTTAGGAATGATAGATGGAGGAGCAGTTCTATAGAAAGAAAGTTTTTTGGGTAAACGGGTAGTCAGCTGGTACCCAGCTAAGGACTATTCTGCTGAAGTAATCAGCTGATCCTCACATCAGCTGATCTGGTATGTCTTCTTATTCTTTCCTTTCTTTTCTCTATCTTGTTATGTCTAACTTGATACAGGGATAAGTTATGAAAGTCAGACAAGGCCACTTTGCTTCAGCTGGTCCATGTCAGCTGACATTAAAGACCCAGATGAGCAGAAAAGATTTTCATGAGGATCGCTCTTATCAGCTGACTTTGCCACGTCAGCTTCTCGATAAGTATTTCTATGATCTTTGTGTCGGTTTTAAAATCTCATTTTATCTATCAAATCTTTTCAAAAATTAATAAATCCCTAATTTCTAAAATTATTTTAGAAAATTGGCAATCAAATCTTTTCTCTTACAAAAATTCGGGGATTTATTACCTTTTCAAAATAAGGTGTCAGAAGTAATTAATTTCTCACCGCCTAAAATTTCTCTAAAAAGCACTTTCATCATTACCTTTTTCAAAAAGGCGAATCTTTTGGGCGGTCAAAACCTTTTGAAATCCTGACACCCACGCATCACCTCCAAAATTCTCAAAGGTCATCTATTTTGGACCTTTGATTTGTGTGATGCAAAATACAAATCTACGATCAAAATTGATCGTTTTTAATTTTGGAAAAATTGCTCATCTTACTCGATCCCTATATATACCTCTTTAACTTCTTTCTGAAAAACCTTCTGCTCCTAAATCTTTCTGCCCGTAGTTTTCCTGCATATTATTCTCTGTGCACTTAATCTCTGTTTTGAAGGTATGGCGTCCAAGGCTTTGCAAAAATTGTTTAAGGAAAAGATGTACGCAGAGATGTGTGTTAATTTCGACACAACTAGGGTTCCTGAGATTAGAGAAATCCTAAACCTGCTTCAACATCACAATCTCCGAACCTTCATCTCCATGACCCCCCCTGACCATAAAACCTTAAACTTTTATGCCTTCCAATTCCTTCTTAAGGCCCAGTTCAGTTCCAACTCCATAGGCTCCTTGGTTGATGGACAAACTGTTGTTATTTCCAAGGATGTCGTTGCTGATCTTTTTGGCATATCCTCCACTGGTGTCCAACCTCACAAATACAAAGAAGCCGACTACCTGGAAACTTTCAAGTTAATGGCCAGGAAGAGTCATAAGGACACCACCACAAATCTGAAGA
Organism: Prunella vulgaris; assembly: GCA_026898435.1. NCBI lineage: Eukaryota > Viridiplantae > Streptophyta > Magnoliopsida > Lamiales > Lamiaceae > Prunella > Prunella vulgaris. The sequence continues at coordinate 8,912 of JAPKLY010003114.1, read as the reverse complement.
AGTCCATGCTGAGGAGATGTTTCCGATTTTTTATGGATGTGGTGACCAAGGTCATCTTGGCGGAACAGGGAAGTTTGGACGCTATTACCAAACTTCGCCTGAGCGTGGCCCGCACGATTCTTGATGGGGTGCGAGCAGACTGGGTGAGTCTGCTATGGTTCCGGCTGGAACAGGAGTCCAAGAGGTGTGTTGCGAAGGAGGTGGATGGGCAACAGGTTTATAGCTTCAAATCAAAGTGCTCCATGGCCACCAAGATCACTATCCTCTTGAATCATCTGCTGCCCCAGTATGAGTGGGATGAGGAATGGGTTGTTGAGTACAACCACACCAAGTTCCTAAGGGGAAGTAACTTGGACATCATTGGGCCAGCTGATTCAGACTCCATAGCTGATCCCGTAGTTGCTGCCCCGGGTTCCTCTGCTGGTCCAGGAAAGAAACTGAAGAGGAAGGCTTCAAAGCCTGCTGGAGGGGGCAGAAAGAAGAAATGCAGGAAAGAAACCACTCCAGTTCAAAGGAAGCTCTCATTTGATTCTGATGCAGATGATGATACTGCTGTGCTGAGCAGCTTGAAGAAGAAGCAATCTTCAGCAGAGAGGGCTATTCTGCTGGTTGATGAGTCTTCTGATGAAGAAGAAGAGCAGGCTGTAGAGGAATCAGCTGAGGGGGCTGATTCAGATGAGGATTCTGCGTCTGGCTCTGATGGAAAGGAAGAAGAGTCAGAAGAGAGGGAATCAGCTAAGCCTTCAGTTGCTGAGACAGAGGTTCTACATTCCTCTGAAGATGCTCCATCAGCAGATACACCTTTAGCTGCCTCACCCATCAGGTCAGCTTCTCCTACTCCCTTCTCTGATCCTTCCCAATACTCCACAACCCCAGCTGATCCTTCTCCTCCACAAATCCCAATTGGCAATGAACCAGAGGAGATTGCTACCTCTGGCGAGCCTTTAGCTATTCCCAAACCCTCTCACCCTGAACCCATAATTCTTGATAACCCCAACTCCCCCACAGAAATGGCCAAACAAGCTCGCCTATCTCACCATCGTTCAAAGGGGCCTCTTGAATGAGGGATGATCATATCTGCCCTTGCCCACATTTCCCTCTACATCCCAGAACTTAACCCATATCCAGCCTATCAAGACATACTTGCTGATGGTCTTGCCTGGGCGCAAGCAAGAGAAGGGTCAGTTACCTTCTTTCTGGCCCTGATAAAGGAGATGGGGGAAGCAGCATTTACAGAGTGGGAAGAAATTCTGATGGATGCCTTGGAAGTTAAGGCTCCATCCCAGCTGACATCCCCTGAAGGGTTGAGAAAGGTGGCCCGTGCGTTATTGCTCAAGGATGGGGTGGCACTGGATTGTCCTGAAATAGCTGAGTCTGAATTCATTCCTCCGGCAGCAAGCTTTGAGATCTCCCCAGCTGATCAGGTAACCCCTGCACTTTTGGATCAACTGAAAGATTATTTTGATGACCACATCAGGGAGGTCAAAGCTACTCTTCTAGCTGCCAAGTCTGCTGCCCCCTCTCTGATTGAAAAACAAGTTCATCAAGCCTTGCTGGATCATCGCAACAAGCTGAAGGAAGCTATGGAGGGCAGCTTGTATGCTACCAGGATTGAATTCTTCCAAACTCTACAGCATTTCAAGTCAACTGCCAGGGCTTTCACTGATGATGCTTCTGCTACTCTTTCTGCTGAATCTGAGAGATTCAGACTGGTCTCTGAAAGGCTGGAAGGTCAAATTGCTGAGTGCAAACACGGTCAGGAGGACCTTAAAGCCGTTGTGGATAATCTTCCTACTTCTCTACCCTCTACTTCGGTGATTGATGATATCAAAAAGGGGAAAGAGAAGAACTCAGCTGCTATTGTTGCTCTGCAGTCTGAGATGGCCTCTCTGAGAGCTCTTCTGGTAGACAATCAAGGAGTTCTATCTGCTAGAATAGAGAATGTTGAAGATTACATCAACATCAGGAAGATTGCAACCCAGAAGACTCAGGAGCTGAGAGATCAGAAAATAGCTGAGGCCTTGCAGAGGCAAGAGGTTGTAGCTGAAGAGAGGGAGAAAAAGAAAAGGATCATGAATGCTGAACTAGATGAAAAGCTGGCTAAGGAGTTGAAGCTAGCTGAGAAAGAGACTCCAGAAGAGAGGAGGAAGAGGCAGGAGAGAGAGATGAATGATGAGCTTGAGAGGAGATATCAGAGGAAGCTGAAGAAGCAAAGGAAGGCAGTCTCTCAAGGCAGCAGGACTAGAAGTGGAAAATTCATCCGAGATCCAAATGAGCCTTTAGTTGGTGGACCAATTGATATGTTTTACAATCAATTGTCTGATGAGCTGGTGGATCTCTGGAAAACTATTAAGGCTAAAACTATGATCCACTTTTATGTCCTCAGAGGAGAAGATACCCGAGGAGAGAGAGAGAAGAACGCTGAGTTTAGAAACTGGTTAAAGGAGACCTTTCCTAAATTCTTCAGAGCTATTACAGAAGAAATGCTTAAGGTGGAAGTTCAGCCAGAGTTGCCTGAGATTGAGTATCTTCCAACCCCAACTGATGAGAGTGGGAAGATAGATTGGGTGGAAATCAGGAAGCATTGGCTGCAAATTACTCAACTCTTTTCTCAACTTTCTGACAACTCTCTACCAGCTTTGAAGAAGATAGAGAAGAGATTCCTGGACTGGATGCAAGTTCCTCTCAGCAGCAGAAGACCTCTCCTCATGTAATAGTCCAGCTGAGTCAGCTGAGGATTAGGTACTTTCTTTCTGATTGTAATTTCTCTTTTGATTTAATAAAGCTTTATGATTCCAGACAACCTCTTGTTGTCAGCTGCATTTTTATTCTGTCTAAAGATCTTACTTAAAGATCTTGTTTTCTGTCCTATGTTGATCTTAATTTTGATTGAATATGCTTATCTGTTGAGATCAGCTGAGTTGGTTTTGATATCATCAAAAAGGGGGAACTTGTTAGGATATCTGTGTTAGATGTTTTGATGATATAATAAACCAATCAGCTTGTAATAGGACCAGCTGATGAATAGTTAGGATTAGATAGGTTCGAGTGAGGGGGAATCTACCTTGCTGCCTAGAAGATCCGAAGTTATCATAGAAGAGAAGACCAGCTAAGTCCTTGAGGACTTAGCCGATTTTAGAGGACAGAAGATTTAAGCAGCTGACACTGGAGTATCGAGAGCAGATCATCAGAGAAGTTAACATCAGCTGATAGCAGATCAGCTGATATCAGAAGATTAGCTGATCAGCTGAGAGCACGTCGCAGACAAGACAAGGACCATGGATAAAAGACGTATTAAGACAAGTCAAGAAGACCAGCTGAGGTGCACACCAGCAGACTTGCACATCAGCTGAGGTCCAAGTATCAGCAGACTAGTACACCAGCTGAGGTCTTATGCTCTGCCCAGATTCTTCGGAATCAGTTTTAAGGGTTGACTTGCGACATAGAAGGAAGATTCCCAGAATTGAAGATCAATCAATCAAGGGGACAAACTTGATTGATTGAAGATCGCGAAGATTGACGGGAATCAAGATGGAGATTCAATCAATCACATTGATTGATTGAATACGAAATTATAGGATCTCAGATTTCTAGTCCATCCCAACGGCTAGTTATTTGACCCTATAAATTAGAGTAACAGTGATAATTTCAGTATCGGATTTACACGCATATTAAGCTAGCCGAAACTCTGTCAGATTTATCACTTGCACTCAAAAACACCATTTATACTTATTCTTTGTAAAAGCTTTGTAGAAGCTGTGAGAAGTCAATTGCAATTATAGAATTGACAAATTGTAAGAGAGTAGTACTCTCAAACTGTGTAAGTGAGTAAGTAAGTGAGTTAGTGGAGAGCCCCTCAAGTCCAAGTTGGATTGAGGAGAGTGGATGTAGGACAGTTGGTCCGAACCACTATAAATCCCTTGTGTCTCGTCGTATTTCTTTCTGCTCTTATTTGTGCACATCACCTAAAGCTGATTTTCATTAAAAATGTTTCCGCACTATTCACAGCGCACTACTTTCAAATTCAGACTACCTCAAGTAGTCTGCGGGTGTTCTGAATAAGCCAAATAAATTGAAAAAGGTTTTTGAATCCTTACAAGTCTATTCAACCCCCCCTTCTAGACTTGTTCAAAGGTATTCTTCCCTAAAACCTTCCTTTGGGACCAACAAATTGGTAAAGGATTACGATTGCACTATTTATTATCATCCCGGTAAGGCAAATATAGTGGCAGACGCACTTAGTAGAACAGCTGATACAACACTAAGCATTGTTCCAACCTCACAATCATCACTAATTGGGGAACTTTCCCAATTAAATCTGGAATATTCCACACAATGCTGTGCAAATTCCATGATTTACACACTCACTCTACAACCAACCTTGCGAGAAAAGATCGTAGAAGCACAAAAGGATGATAAAATCTTGCAAGGAATGCGAAGGCGTGCTTAAGAAGGAACCATCCAGAGGTTCATGATAGGTTCAGATGGAGCTTTAATGTTTGATAACAGAATCTGTGTGCCCAAAATTGAGGAATTGAGGAGTGAAATTCTGAAAGAAGCACATAACACACCTTACACCATTCATCTGGGAGAAACGAAGATGTACCGGGGATTGAAAGAAATTTTTTGGTAGAGGGGTATGAAAAGATCAATTGCCCACTTCGTTAAAAGATGGTTAACTTGCCAACGAGTCAAAGCAGATCATCAACGACCCTCAGGACTGTTACAACCTATGGAAACGCCGGAGTGGAAATGGGAGAATGTCACCATGGACTTCGTCACAGGATTTCCAAAGACAGTGAAGAATCATGATGCTATTTGGGTTGTCGTAGATAGACTCACAAAGACCACCCATTTCATCCCTGTCAGAATGACATATACGCTGGACAAACTTGCCCAACTATATATAGCGGAGATAGTTAGATTACATGGTATACCAGTTTCGATAGTGTCTGATAGAGATCCCCGTTTTACCTCCAAGTTCTGGAAAAGTTTACAACGAGCCTTCGGTACTGATTTGAAATTTAGTACCGCATATCACCCATAGGCTGATGGGCAATCAGAAAGGACTATCCAGACACTTGAGGATATGTTGAGAGCGTGCGCTTTAGACTTTGAAGGAAGTTGGGAGAGCCACCTACCTCTGGTAGAATTCCCTTATAACAACAGTTATCAAGCTACTATACAAATGGCACCATATGAAGCACTATACGGAAGAAGGTGTAGATTACCGGTTTGTTGGAACGAAGTTGGAGTCTGAAAAATCCTCGGACCTGAACTAGTGGAAAGGTCAGTGTAGATAGTCTCACAGATCAAAGAAAGGATCAAAGCTGCCCAGAACCGTAAAAAATCATACGCCGACACTCGAAGAAAAGATCTACAATTTGATGTCGGTGAAAAGGTATTTCTTAAGGTTGCACCAATGAAAGGCCTATTTCGCTTTGGAAAAAGGGGAAAGCTAAAGCCTCGATATATTGGGCCATTTGAAGTTCTAAACAAGATTGGGGATGTGGCTTATCGCTTGGCCCTGCCACCAGAATTATCACAAGTGCATAATATCTTCCACGTATCAACCCTTAGGAAATACCTGCCTAATCCGGATCACATTATTAATCACATAAAGTTAGGACTGAGTGGCGACCTAACTTATGAAGAAGTTCCAATGACCATTTTGGGAAGGAAATTGCATTTGTTAAGAAATCGAGAAGTACCTTTAGTCCTTGTCCAGTGGAGCCGACACGAGAAGAAGGAAGCCACTTGGGAAAGAGAAGATGAAATCCTAGCCAAGTACCCACAATATGTAGACAATGCTTAGAAGTTGAATTTCGGGGACGAAATTTTGTTAAGGGGGTAGGGTTGTAGCACCTCATCCCGTTTAATATACATTTTACCCTTCCTAAGAATTTTATTTATATTTTATTTGGTTTCTATTTCCTTAAATTTTATTATTGCCTCTTATATGTTACTACGTGATTTAAATTAATACCATGTTGTAAATAATTATGTGGAAAAAATATGTCTTTATATAGATAATTTATTGTTTAGAAATTATTAATAAAATAGGAAGTATGACTAGACAAGTATACTACTATCACGCAAAGGACAAGGGAGTGAGTCGGCCGGAAATAATACTAGCACGATCCAATGATAATAATAATAATAATAGTAATAACAACATTTATAAAAAAAATTAATTAACAACAAAATATAGTCAAACGAAGCATTTAAAACAAATGTGAGAAAATTTATACTTACGAAATATTTATTTAAACGTATAAATACGGTCGTTTAAAATAGCCGATATTTATAATATTTTTCGTATCTTTAAAATACGACCCCATTACGATTAAATAATACACTTTATATCAAATGCGTGTAGTAAATACAAGTGGTAAATAAAATGTTGTACAAAAAAAAAATCTAAAAAAGTAATAATAAAAAAAAAATTACTTGGCCAATGTAAATCCTCACGTTTCCTATTGATAACCACACAAAATCATTGACTTCCAATCCACAACTTACTTACTCTCAGGAGTCTTTCTCCCCACTCCCTCTATATATACACCTCCTAATTTCTACAGAGACTAACCTCGCCTCTCACTCGGTCCCTTTCCTTTCACTCTTATAATCAAAAGAACCTTCCTCCATCATCCTTAAGTAGCCAAGCCATCAGTAGATAGCAAGGGATCTTCACTAAAGACAACAATCAAGAAGAAACTACAAAGGTTACAACTATAAACCTTGCTATGTACTTATATACATCGAATTTTAGATTGTTCCTCATGTTACGATGCTCGGAAAATTATTAAACTTTTTCTGTGACTTCTTGTATGATTTAAATACTTTCTGTCCAAATTTGGTGGTGTTTTGAGTTAGTATTACGGAGTTATGAATTTTTAAAGTCATGGTGGTTTTTCTCGACTGAGCCTGTGATGGGTGTTCTTCTTTAGTTCGTTTTTATAGTTATAGCCGTAGGAAAATTATGAAAATTTTACTACATGACAAATTTATGATGTATTATAACATATCCAAATTTCAGGACCATCGGAGTTGATATCAAGTAGAAACAAAATCCTAAAGTTGACTCATGTAAATTTGGACCAAACTGTGATATCCGTAAATGAGGACCCAATTTCTATGTTTTAAACAACACAGAAAATTATGAAATTTTGTGTGTTAATCCTACAATGATATTTCAAAAACATATACAAAAATTGAGATAATCCGAGTTAAAACGAAGGAGATGTGAATTTTCTAAATAGAGGTGTCCTAAATAAGAGTGAACTTAGGAGCAGCTACTTTCAGCTTTCGTTTCGTTTTTTTACGGCCATGATAAAATCTTGATATTTTTACTGAGTGATATATTAATGAGGAACTACAACCTGTGTAATTTTCGTGATCATCAGACTTAGGAATAGAGAGAAATAATTTTCTGAAAATGATGTGTTCAGCTTCAACCGATTTCGGTGATGCCTAGATTAATTGGCTTGATTCCTATATTTCTTGCAACCAGAAATTTATGAAATTTTGTGTGGATGTTCTAATAGAAGTATACTATGTTCTTACGAAGTTTTGTGATTTTTGAAAAACATGTGTCCAGATTGTACCTTTGTCAACGTTTTGCTTGAGTTATCATGTTGAATGAATCTTTTTCTGTGAAGTAAATTTTTTATCATGATCTACACTTGTTAAAGAGTCACCATGTTCAATTTTATAATTTTTAGAACTTTATAAGTATTTTTAATTCAATTTTGTTTAGACTAAGAAGCAATGGTGTAGCTGAAAACATGTGGAAAGAATTTAGGGGTAAAATCTCATAAGATCCAAACTAGCTACTTTGAACACGTATATCTTCTACCTCGTCTGTTAATAAAATAAAATAAAAATATGCTGATAACCTTGAGCTGGAGTAGTATAAGTCTGCGAAATTTGACACTCATAGGATCCATATCTTAGGAGAAATAAATATTTGAAGATGGAATAAAATGCAAGGAAACGTTGTCCCATTTTCAAAAAAAATGAAAATGTAACTTTTTTTCATATTCTTTTAGTATTGTAACAAATCATGTTTATGTAGTGTATACGCTTATGTGTTATTATAACAAAAATTATGAATTTTTAAAAGTGCCTGAAAAATTGTAAAATAAGTTGCGACGTTTCTTTACTTACTATGACAAACATATTAAAACTATACTTAATCTTATGTCCTTAGAAAAAGATCACTTTTTTCTCATAACTTATCCTTAATACTTAGACACTTTGGGAATGTAAATATTTTATTTTGTAGTTTAGATATTTATAATAAAACCATAAAAAGGGTAAGAAAAGCTAAAGAACTTTGAACTAACTGACGAATCAAAAATCTCAAACGAACAAACCTAACGAAAGGATAATTTCGCGAGACTTTATATATTAATCGAGTTTTCTTAGACAACATATAAATGATCACTAAAGATGAAAGAAAAACTGTGCTAGGTAGAGTGCGGTCTAAGTCAGAGCTCGGACATACCTGCTACTCCTAATATCGAAATACTTTCAAGAAAGTTTGTAACTTTATCCAAAAAGTTAACAGGTGGGTGATTCGTTATGCATTTAATTCGTCATGCTGGTATATTCTGGACTCGACTAAATAAGAAAAATAATAAATAAATAGATAAATATTATACTTGAGAATTAAAATAGAATATATATAATATGTGATGTGTATATTTGCATTATGTGAATTACTCATATTTGATACTTACACGAATGCATGATATTAATAATATTCTGTGCGGATGATTTACAAATTTAGTAAATCTTCCCCACAATGTGAAATGACAGTTTTGCGAGAAAATAAAAGCAGGTTACATGAACACATTTTAATTTGTAGCGAAAGGCTACCAGTGGTCCTGATTAATAAGTGGATCGTA
>JAPKLY010003113.1:0-20397 GCA_026898435.1 Prunella vulgaris | reverse complement strand
ATAATTTTCTGTCATAGGCAGAATCTGCCCAAATAGCACGACCCTTTTTTAAATACCACATATCGACAATATATAATTTAGTTTATAATTTTATCCTTTAATCAAATATATATACAAAGTGTAATACAAAAAATGGCACGTGTGATTTCATTTGAAGCTCAAGGCTAAACATCCTAATTTAATTTTTCTAAATCTAATTAAAACATTTTCCTTTTCCAATGTACGTAAAATGATCAAATTGACACATGAACTACTCACTTGGGTCAAGTAAGTTAATGATCGATGTTTCTTTTCTATTCAAAATTTTTTATTCTTCTCAACTAGGATTAGACACAAGTCCTGATTTTTATAAAAATTAAACATATGAATAATTTTCCTTGCCGTTAATTTGGTAATTTTCACTTAGGGCTCATTTGGTTCGTAAGATAAAATTATCTATACGTCGAAAACATACATATTTTCGACGGATAAATAGTTTTATCTTACGAACCAAATGAGCCCTTATAAAAAAAAAGTCTCATTTCATCCTTAAATTTTATTAATTCAACAAAATAATATATATAATTAATAGTAGTCATTTTTAAAATTTGTATTCGATAAAGTTTAATTAGTTCAAAACGAAAGATAGCGTGTATTATTAAAATGTTATTTGAGGGAAATGCAGTAATATATATATATCATTATCCACACATATCTAAAAACTTTGGGAATTAAAAAGCGTGGAAAAATTACACTCACCGCGACCCCTGGCCTGTTATATTCTCAATCTGGTATTGAAAACTGAAATAGCTAGCCACAATCATAAAAATATTTTGTAAATTTTAAATACGACCAGCTTTCCTGCTTGAGCACTGGAGATTTCCAACACATTGGTCGATTGAACTTCAACGTGTTCGTCTTTGATCCGAGTGCTTGTGAAAAACAGTTTATAATCAAACCCAAGAGAGAGAACGCAAATGCAGATGATCATCATGAAGAAGTAAACCAAATTAAGAGTAAGTACCTGTGCTAGCTGTTTATACTGAAAAGTTAAGTGTCATTATTATATTGAAAATGTAAGTTGATTACCTTGAAAATTTACACTAAAAATTAATACTATTATAAATTTTTTATTGTAATAATCATCACTTTTTTAATACAACCATTCAACAGTTACATATGAAACTTGTTAACTACGCCAATTTTTATTTTTGAACTTTATTAACTGTGGAATATATATAGTTGTATCGGACAATAGGGGTAGCCCACATTTCGTCATAACTATGTTACCTTTTCATGAGAAATACTCCGATGTGGTGAGTCTTCCTAGCCTTGATTATAATTAATATTTAAATAGTATTCTCCAAGGTAATTTATTTATTTAGAGTATGTTTAATTTGAAAAATAAAATTATTTATCTCGTTAATATAGGTACATTTTAAAAATAGATAATTTTATCTTTCTGATCGATCACGTAGTCGCATCTTATCTCATAATTTTATATATATATATATATGTTCGCCAATTTAGCCAAATTTCGTTTTGACAAATATGCAATTTTATATGGCCAAAGTTGGCTGAAAATGGCAAAACGTCGTTGTTTGCGGCATGGAATTGGGGATTTCCGGTGGAATAAGAGAAATCAGAATGTATTTTGTGATTTGATTAAAATTGTGTAGTATTAAAAAACTGAGACTAAAAATCAACAAACCTATTTTTTTTTTTCTCGGGCCTAAGTAGAAATCATTTAAGATTTAAATTTTAGTAATCGTGACTAAACTTTTCTATAATGCCCCTTATACTAAAATGAAAAGAAAAGTTCTCATTTATTTGTTCAACAATTAACAACTTCAAATCCGGACGAGTTTATAAAAGCATACAGAAAAATCATACAATTGCCAAATATATACTATCTCCGTCTCAATTCTTTCTTCACATTTTTATTATATCCTCCTCACAAAAAATAATAAAATTAGAAGAAAGAGTTGGAACGGAAGAAGTATATCATATATCAATTTTTTCTGTTTATTCAATACTTCACATTGTCATGTATTCAGACTATCCCGTTAAAATTTGTGAGGTTGCATAATCTTTGGAAGAAGACAAGCTCTACTTTAAGAGATGATCGTGGGAGGTTGTGGCCAATGTCTATTAGGATCCGTAGAAGTCGTAAGTCCATAACCATGTGCACCCATAACCATGTGCACGGGCTGGCGTGACTTCTATGCATCCAATGAGCTCAAAGTCGGGGATTTATGTGTCTTTTACCTCAATTCAGGTTCACCAACATCCAAAGCCATTTTATTTGATGTGGAAATCCGTCCTTCCGTTTAAGTGATGCTATTGTAAGAATTTTCTACACTAATTTAAAAGATAAAATTATATATCCGTTCAAAATATGTATATTTTTTTACGGATAAATAACTATATCTTTTAAACAAACACACCCTTAATTAATTTTAATGGCATTAGTTATCTGGCTAGGAAGAATAGCTTCAGACTTTTGTTGCTCCTAAGTTCTAATTTATGTCAATGTGGTGGTCATGTAAGAAGTAATATATTTTACATGTGATGTAGCACCATATGTGATGTTAACTTGTGAACAATAGGAATATAATACCCCCAATTTAAGTCCACACAAGACTTGACAATTCTTTCTTTCATTTATTGCTTTAATATTAATATTTTTCATTTTCTAATAATTTCAAAACATTAAATCCTAATTATTCATATTTATTAATTGTAAGTAGTTCTTAAGAAGTTGAAGTGACTATATATGTGTGTTTTCAAAACCTTAAAAAAAAGTATAGAATAACTTTTTAATATAAACAGGTGAAACCTAATTTATTCAAAAAAAAAAAAAAGTAATTCTACACTTTTTTTTTAAGAGTTTGAAACACACCCTATATATATAACAATTCAAATATAGTTTTTTCCCAGAAGATAACATATATGGTTGATGTTGTTTTAGGTGTTGATTTGTGGTTTTGAAGAAATTGCAGAATGAGTGTCATAGAGATAATGAGTGCGAGAACACACACCTCTTTGAAAATAAAAATATATTATTGTTTAAAAGTTTATTTTATTTCATTTCATTAAACTTTATGTCTCCTCATTATTTAACTAGAATAATTAGTTTTTAATACTTGACTTATATCCTGGAATTAGTAAAATCATTAACTTCAATTCCAATTATTTAATTAATAAGTTTTATTATTACAAAAAATAACAACGATTAAAACACATAATTAAACATTGATAAATTTTATTTTAAGTATAATATCTATCCTTAATTAATTCTTTAATACTAGGCAAAATGTTAATAAGACTAAAATTATTTCAACTCCCTTATCAATATTAGTGCTATATTTCATGTCTCTCTGTTCAAAATTCAATGGAAAAAAAAAAATTCGAGAAATGAATTAAAATGAATAATGAATGCTAGAAAAGGCTTTGTATTCAGGATCCTGTAACCTAGGCCCTCCGTGTACATGATCCATAATATTATCGGGTGAAACAAGATATTTAAAAATATATATAAAGAGAATTAATTGCTAATATTTTGTTCTAACACTTTTAATAAAATATAATAAAATTTTATCTGAAAAAAGTTCATATAAATTTATCATTAAAGTATTTTAAAATATTAAATAATAATAAAAGATGAAAATTTATAGAAAGAGTAACTATTGAGCAATTCTATTAATCAGGTTTGTTTATGTGGCTAATAATTCTTAGGAATTACCTAAACAATAATCAAGGATATAATCTTGAGTTGTTGCACGAATTATAGATAAGAAAGTAGAGATAAATTTTGTAGTGTATTTCTTGTGTTAGGATTTCAGATCCTTACAAATGACATGTTTACAAGTATTTATACCCTCTTAAGGGTGAGGTGACATCATTTTAAGCCATGTGGCTTTTGATGGTGACAAGTGTCCTCCACTTGTCACCACCTTATCCACTTGCTCCACTCACCTTAACATAAACGTCATATACACTCCTTATAGGTTTTTAGGACATCTTGTGTCTTTATTCCTGGGAACAAAGGGTTGACCAGCTGGGCGAGCAACGTGGCGAGCAAGTGGGCGAGCACCTTAGGTTTGACCTCGTGGCTTGATACTTCATCACCTCCAAATCGGGCGAACATACAGGCGAGCAGTGTGGCGAGCAACGTGGCGAGCAGTTTGGGCTTGGCTTCATAGCTTGTTGCCTCGTCACTACTGAGTTGGGCGAGCAGCATGGCGAGCAATGAGGCGAGCAACTTGGTCTTGGCCATGTGGGCTTATTGCTTCGTCACCCCATGGCTTGGGCGAGCAACTTACACTTCGACTTGTTTATACTTTAATTGCTCTTTGACCATTGAGCTTACATGCTTTTATCAACAGTAACCAATAACTTTTAAATATCTATTTTTCCAATTTGCAGAACTTATGGTAAGAGATTAGAATAAGATTGAGTAAATTATATATGCTAATTGTGGAATCAAATTGAATACCAGGTTTTGGTGGTAACAATAGTTGATATTGTTTCTTTTAAATGTGGTTTGAAGCAAATAGTATATCGCGAAAATGATTGAACGTAGCAGGGAAAAGAATAGGGAGTAGAGAGAGAACACTTAAAACTCTTGAAAATTTTAAAATAATTAACTGTCTTAATTACGTACAATTAATCTGACACAAAAGTTTTGAGCCACATAATTTTTCGAAAAACTACAAAAGGATGATAAGTGATAACATATACACCAAAGGTTAGGATGCTTGTAATAATTGCAATAAAAGTATAACACACACTTTCAAGAAATTAAAATGATGAATGATAAGATGTTTTTAAAGAATGCATGAACAAAGAATTAATGACGAATTCACGTTGTGATAAGACATAAAAAAATAATATATTAAAAAAAATGTGTCTCTCTTTAATTTTTTTCCCCATATAATATAACTGATCTTAGTTTGGCCTTTCAAACACCTTCATTCGTTCTCCTTCTCTCTCACGTGAAATGGAAGAACATCTTGCAACTTCTTCAACCCACTTTTTCAAGGTTTTGATCGCTGGTTTCAACAAAAAATTGGTTAGCATCTCCTTTTACTCAATCCCATTTTTTGGATACAAAATTATACTCTTATCTAATATATTATTGTGAGATATCTTTATAAATTCCAAGGTAACAATATTTTCATGATATATAATTGTCCCCTGAATATTTTTGCAGAAGCTTCCACCAGCTTTCTGTGAAAAGCAGAAAGAGGAGAAATCAGAATGGGCGAAGTTGAGAAGCTGCAAAGGAAGATGGAAGATCAAAGTGTGCAGAGATTGTGAAGGTTTGATTAGCTTTGAAGGTGGATGGCCTCAATTTGTAGATGAACACAGCTTGAGCTATGGAGATTTCCTCGTTTTCCAACACCTTGGTGGATTGAACTTCACTGTCTTTGTCTTTGATCAGACAGCCTCTGAGAAACAGTTTCTCATTCAACCCAAAACAGAGATTATGCAACATGAAGCATTAGCACCACCACCTACCAAGAAAGCTAATAAGAGTAAGTTATTGGGTGTCAAAAAAATGCTTCTTCTTTTTTTTAATAATTAATAATTTTACCAAGAATGCTCAATGTTTAATAATTTTGCAGGGAAAACAGAGGAAAAATCGGCAGTTGTATCATTCAACAGCAGAAACCCGCATTTCGTCACGATTATGCAACCTAGTCATGCCACAAAACGGGGCCTTTTGGTGAGTGCATTAACCAGGTTTTTGCAAGTGATTTTGTTTAGAAATTGTGAGATAAATTGTTTAATAATAACAGTGATAAGTGTTCATAAAAGCAGATGTGTCAGGAAAAAAAAGTATTGTCCTCATCACAATATTACGAGAGAGAGAGAGTGAGAGAGAATATTTCTTCATGAGATTTGATTTTTCGGAATAATTATTGAAATTTAAACAAAGATAGTTTGTTCATTTTGTAACACTTGTTAGTTTGTATGAATTAGTATATACGTCCATGAAATGCAACAGGCTAAAGTGGAAATCAGCATTACTATCTATTGATTCTGGAGTGAATAAGGAATAGTCGTGAAAATGTAATTGAACTCTAGACTTGAAACAAAATTCCAAAAAATTCAAAACCATTATTCAACTGGCTATATATACACAATTTCACATGTCTGTCTTATTTAATCTTTATATTCCATTACTCATTTTCTGCATCACGTTGATCATTGTAAATTTCAGACCATCCCGATAGGATTTGTGAGGTTGAATAATCTTGGTAACAAGACGAGCGCAACTTTAAGAAATGGTCGTGGACGAGCGTGGCCAATGAGCCTTTATAGTCGTAAAGTTGGGCAATTTCGTGGGGAGGCGGCTGGCGCGATTTTTATGATTCAAATGAGCTCAAAACCGGAGATGTCTGTGTGTTCTACCTCAATCCTGGTTTGTCAACATCCGGCACTATTTCATTCCATGTGAAAATCTGCCCTCCTACCGTCTAAGATAATTTGTGCACTTGCAAGATTAAATGTATGCATGCATACATACATAATCAATGTGTTAGAATTAGACATAAATCATTATCATATTGGTATAAAATAGGTGTTAACTTGTATAACTCGTTTTTCCATAATTAATTGATGTCTATTAAGAAGTACAAACTTGGATTTTAACTTGTGACTCGGCCAGGTTCGTCTTGTCCTGCTACCTAGTTTTGTAAGAAGTATCATTCGATAAAGTATTTTATAGACTATTTTCATGATATGAATCATTTTGTAATACAAGAGTTATTTTTGTGAATTTATTTTTTTGTCTTATTAAAATGTAGTTTATGATATGAATCATTCTCACACAAAATGTACTCTTTTTGTTGCATATGTAGTAAAATGATTGTTGGAGTTGGAGACAAGCATCTTTTTTAATTTCACTTCTTATACTCTCGAATTATTCGCGTATTTAATTAGAGCACATTCTTTTATTAAAAAAATTGCTTTTGGGGTAAAATAATGTATATATTTTTGTGAGTATAGATACAAATAAATTTTTTTAATATATAAATAATTTTGAAATAAATGAATAAAATAAGTATATTAATAAATGAAGAAAGAAAAGAGTATATCTTTAATTACGTTCACCTATTATCCACTCTACATATGTAAATGTAGATAGTGTATATTGATTTTTTAACGCCTAAAATGGGCATTTATAAAAATAATTTTATTTTGACAAAAAAATATAGCCTATTAAAAAATTAGAAACTACCATAGTTAAATATAAGGCTAATTTTTTCAAACAAAAAAAATTATTTGATAGAGGGTCTGACTGAGTATAATATTATGGATGAACGAGAAACACTCACGTGAAATGTTTCACGCCGTGAAACGGGTATATTAAAAAAATTTGTGGATCCTACCGGGTCAGGTCGAGTTTGGTCTTTTTTTTAATAAAAAATTTGCAACTATAATTCCAGATTTTTTCGCTCACAAGTATGTTACTATTTAGCCAAATGCGCATGTTACTAATAAGCAAAATGTGTGTTACAATTAGATTAAATGTTGTTTTTTTTACATATATTCATTTTTTTTTTTATCAGTAAAATAAGAATTTTATAGAGTAAACTTGGTACAATAAGTACCACAATTACAAAGATACAACTCAATGATTTATAATCATTTTAGGATTACAAAGCCAATCGTTGAAAGAATAATTAGCAATCTCTTGGTTCCTCACAAACAACCAACTCCAAATCCTAGCTTTTATTTCTTCCACCGCCTTAGGCAACGACCAAGACCCGTTCCTAAAAAAGATTTCATTTCTCCACTTCCATATACTCCAAACAACTCCTAACCAAATACTTGCAGCCACCCTTCTTCCCCTCTTACCATGGAATAAAGAGCAAAAAGCATCAAAGTTTTGAAAGGTATTAGAATGCAAAGCCGTAGCGCAATTAAGCCACTTGAGGATTACCATCCAAAACTCGTACACTTTATAACACTCGAAAAACGTATGTCTACTTGACTCATCATGCTCTTCACAAAAAAGCGCACCTTAGATTATGGTGAGTGTCGAGAATATTCCTTCTTCTCAAGTTATCTTTCGTAGGTAGGCGATTGTGCAAGAGCCGCCACCCATGTCCAATGACTTTTGAAGGAGCAAAGCTTTTCCAAACAGTTTTGAAGCATTTTTCTTTGATTCCACTCTGCACCGATGGTCGGCATGAAGATAGAATAAGGTCATAGGCCGCCTTTGTTGTATACGTTCCATTTTGAGTCGTACTCCATCTCCAAGAATCCTCCACTTCATCCCTTGGAATAAACCTGTCAATAAGAGCCAATAAATTATTAACACTTTCAGACTCTCTCTCAAATAAATGACGTCTCCATCTCCACTTCCAACACCACCTCCCCCCTTCCCACCCGCCCATTTTCCCCACTTTGCTTTCCTTATCTAAACTTAAATTATGTAATCTTGGAAATTTTGATTTTAAGGATTCCTCCCCACACCACACATCATTCCAAAAAGAAGTTTGTTTCCCATCACCCAAAATTCTCTCTAGTCCCCCGTAAAACCACTTCCCTGTTTCCCCTGTTGTAATTTTCTGTATATCTCTCCACCATCCCGACATGTTCCCTCTCCATCCCCCCTGAGAGGAATCAGAACTCCTCACCCGAGACCCTCCATATTTGGACTCTATGACTTTGACCCACAAGCTGTTTTTTTCTAACAAGAATCTCCATTTCCATTTTCCTAGAAGAGCACGATTAAACACTTCTAAATCCCTCACCCCAAGGCCCACACAAGACTTTTTATTGCATAAAACACTCCACTCAACCCAAGGAATTTTCTTTAAGCACTCTCCACCCCCCCATAAAAAATTTCTTTGCAGGCAAATAATTTCTCTCAAGGTTTTTTTGGGTATTTTATAGAAGGATAGGTAGTATGTAGGTAAAGCTGATAACACCGAGTTCAATATAGAGATTCTGCCCCCTATTGAGAGTTTAACGTCATCCATACGCCTAAGCCTGTTTCGAATTTTTTGCACAACTCCTGACCACTCCACTGCCTGTCCATGGCTTCCTCCCACTCTGATGCCAAGATAAACAAGAGGTAATTTTCCCACTTTGCAGCCCAATATGTTTGCCATCTCATCAATTTTCCTTTCCTCTACATTCACCCCAAAGAGACAACATTTATCGTAATTTATTTTCAAACCTGAGGTGGCTTCCAAGATGTACAAAACTTGTTTCAACAGATGAGCATTCTCAATTTTTGCCGTCCCCATCGTTATGGTGTCATCCGCAAATTGAAGGTGAGACACCCGAACTTTGTCTTTCCCCAGTTCAGCTGCTTCGTAGAAGCCCATTTCAGTAGCCTTTTTCATCAAGATGCTAAGACATTCTGCCACAATAAGGAACAAGAAGGGGGATAAAGGATCCCCTTGTCTCAATCCTCTCTCTAGACGAAATTGACCTGATGGACTGCCATTCACAAGCACTGATGCAGATGCAGTGGATACACACTCCATAATCCAAGCCCTCCACTTTGGATGAAAGTTTAGTCTTTCCATCATTGTATCGAGAAAATTCCAGTCAACAGAGTCGTAGGCTTTTGCAAAGTCTATCTTTAGAAACACCCTTTGTATCTTTCTTTTCCTTGCTTCATCAATGGCTTCATTCAATACCACTACACTGTCCAAAATATTTCTGCCTCCTATGAATGCACTCTGATTATCAGAAATAATGGACTCTAGCACACAACTCAATCTTTTTGCCAATACTTTCGAGATTAATTTGTACACCCCACCAATCAAAGAAATTGGTCTGAAATCCCCTAACTCCCTGCTTTCTTCTTTCTTAGGAATAAGGACAATGAAAGATGGATTAATTCCCTTTACCAACTTTTCATTTTCATGAAATTCATTCATCATTCGTAGAAAATCAGCCTTAAACAAACCCCAGGACTCCTTCAGCATATTGAAGTTAAATCCATCCGGTCCCGGACTCTTGGATCCCTCACAAGAATCGAGTGCCTCTTTAATTTCTGACTCAAGAAAAGGTGATACGAGGAATTGATTGTCTAACTCCGTCAGCCTCTTGTAGCAGAAATCTGTTGCCAGAGTAGGCTTCAGGCCATCTTCTTTCTTAAAATGATTGTGGTAGAATTCAAATACACCCTTCTTCACTTCATTCACTTCTTCGAGCCATTGCCCATCAATGTTTATCCCCACAATCTCATTCCTTTTTATTCTTCGATTGATAAAGCTGTGAAAGAATCTTGAATTAGCATCTCCTTCTTTGATCCACTTCAATCTAGCCTTTTGTGCTAATAAACTGATCCTCCATTTCTGATCTCTAAATAACTTCGCCATAGTTTCATTTCTCCTGTTGCTTTCGTCTAGTTCCAGACCAAAAGCATCATCTATAGCATCTAGCTGGGCAATTTCTTCTTTGTGTTTCTGAATTTTATCCTCTAGTGCACCAAACACTTCACGGTTCCACGCCTTCAGATCTGCTTTCAGTAACTTGAACTTCTCTTTAATAACAAAACCTCCCCAACCCTGTACCGAATAACTTTCCCATTTTTCTTTCAGAAATTCCTTGAAGCTGGGGTGTGATAACCAAGCGTTGAGGCATCGAAAGGGTTTCGGTCCCCAATCTTTCACCTTGACTCCTAGAATTATCGGGCTGTGGTCGGATGTTAATCTTCTCATGCCTTGCTGCACTGTGTTCGGCCATTTTGATACCCAATTGTTGTTAACCAAGGCCCTGTCTAGTCTACTCTTACAACTACCATTCGGTCTATACCATGTGAAAGTTCTACCGTGTAGTGGTAGATCAATGAGCCCCGTATTTCTAATGAAACTATCAAATACCAATGCGTCTCTGTTGTTAAAAGAAGCACTTGTCCCGACTCTCTCTGAGCTTTTTCTGACAGAGTTAAAATCCCCAATAACACAAATACAACCTGCCGAAGACTGGTTTACCACAACTTCAATTCTATCCCAGAGTTCTTCTTTTTCAGCAGTAACACAAGGTGCATACACATTAATCACACTACACTCTATCCTATCGCGACCCCAAAATCCATTCACAATAATCGCACCATGCATATGCCAACTGCTAATAGGAGAAAAAACATCTGCATTCCAGATGGATAGAAGACCTCCAGATCTGCCATCGGCTTCTCTAAATATCCAGCCGAAATTACCCCTACCCCATATTGATTTGCACAAATCTTCAGTGATGCACTCTAGCTTAGTTTCTTGAATGCAGCAGAATTCTATCTTTTGTTGTCGAATCAGCTCTCTCACTTCATTCCTCTTTACCTTACTCACCAATCCCCTTGTGTTATAGGACATAATCTTCATGGGGACTTATCTTGTTCCATCACCTTGCCTTTCCCCTTCATATTCTTCTTGCCCTCCCCTGTTTCTCGCCTCCTACTAGACGTTTTTTCCTTCGAATTGGGCACCACTATCCCCAATGCTTTTGCCGTCTCCCATGTTTTTGCCAAGTCATCTTCAGCGAGGCCCTCCTCATTAGGACTATTTTGAGCATTTTCATTGTAACCTATCTTTGCCCTTACCCGACTTGGGCTTGATTCGTCATCAGACTTCATATCACTTACAAAACTCTTCCAAGCCTCTGCAATTTCTTTTCTCCTCCATTTGTTTTCTTTCTGTGTCTGCTTTCTTCTAAGGTTACCCTTGCTACTTCTTGAATTTGGGTATACTGGAATTTTAGTGATTGACGCCCTTCGCCCACATTCACCTCCAGGTGAATTCGAGGGGTTCCTAGTTATGGTTCTGGTTATTCCTATTTAACAGGGATTTTTTTTCTTGAGGGACCCATAAGTCAACAGGCCCAATTTGATTATTCTTCTGGGCTGTGGATTTGTGATTGGGCTGATTGTCCTTCTCAAAGTAAGAAGTCTGCTCATTTTGTGGGCTATTAATTTTTAAAACCGCACCAGATGTAGGCCCACCATGTATTTCAACCAAACTGTCCCCACTTATAAATTTATTAAGACCCTTGGCGTGATCTGACGCATTAATTATTCCAATTTCATGCGTAGTGCAGCCGCCATCCATTAATTCTCTATTTTTCTCGATCTGAGCATATTGATGTTTAAAAGTGCCTGTTATGATCTCACCAACCAAGGAGTCATGATTAGTGCCGTCTTCTTGTATTTTCCCAAAATTATGTGGGGTCCCCCTTTTAGGCTGTTCGTCCCCAGACAGATTATTCTCCGATGAAATAATCTGGGAGCATGTTCTATTTCCGGCGGCCGTCGGACTTCCTGAGCAGAAACTGGCGCCGTCATGAATCATTGCTATTGCTGTTTCAGACCTTGTGTATCCATTAGTTCCAAATGACCACTCTGAATTCATAGCGTCTGAGTCGCTATTTTCTCCCCAGTCCATATTCTTTTGATTCAAAGGAAGTTCCTCCATAACACGCACAGGAAAAATATGTCCATCAATCTCAACTTTAATAACTTGATTCACCTCTCTTAAAAAATTCACCGATACCAGTACTCTAGCAAAATCAAATCTGAATTTTTTTAGTGTAATCTCATCCACTCTCACTAGAGATCCGAATATTGAACTGATTGTCTCGAAGAACTTAACAGACCAGGCTTGAATTGGGACCCCTATCCACCGTGTCCAGATGACTCTTTTATGGCAAACGTCTATTGGTTTCCATGGTCTTACCCATACAAACCAGTAAGATTTCCATTCATCCAAATCTTGTTCCCAGTCTCTCTCGTTTTTCCCAGCATTCATTTGTAATAGTACAACATTATCTCCCATATACTTAATATTAAAATAATTGGCACACTCACTTTGCAACTCCTCACCATGGTTTTCCCACGAAAATTCCTGTTTCATAAGAGCCGTCTGACATTCCTTTAGCCATTCAACCTCCTCTGGTTTTGGTTTGAATTGAATTATGTTGTCTGAATTTGGTGAGTGCTTCTCCACTCTTCCTGGTTCTGCTTGTATATTCCCCTTTTCGCTCATGATATTCTTTTCTACCGAGGAAGTCTTAATTGTCTTTTCATGCTCCCGTGTCCTCCTTTCCTGTTCTGGTAATACCACTGCATCTCTATAGGATTTCAATGGTTTTCGGATACCACTATTGGCATCAAAACATGAATGGTTTCAAATTCGTCCTTCCTTTGTCCATCCTGTGATATCTCGGAAAATAAGCTCTCAACTTATAACTGCTAATCCAAATGCTATTGAGTTTCTCCAGAATAAATCTGCTATCCAACTTCGCGGGAAAGCGAACAAAACCGAAAGTTTGCCCTTCCCTATCTCTCTTGTTAGGGCAATAGATATCCACCACATGTCCTACTGCCTTGAATTTATTCCTGAGGCACTCCATGCTGCAATCCGGCGGAAAATTTTTGAATATGAAGGTTTGAATCCCTTCCCCCTTTCCTCTTCTCTGTTTTTCCCAAAAGACGACATCTTCCCAATATTTCGCTCGGCGATTCTCAACTGTTACCTGTTTCGGACCTATCCATGGATTAGAACGGGTTTGGGTAGGGGTGATTTTCTGCCTCACCGGAGGACGCTCGGCGAAAGGATTCCTAAGATCTACCCAATAACTCACACGCTCACCTTTCCCTCACTCTCTCACTCCAGAAATTCTCTCTCTAAACATCTCTTATTATTAAGGGGTTACATATATTCATTTGTTTTTGTAGAAATAATATTTTTTTCATACAATTTAATAATAAATGTGTGTTACTTCAAAAAATATTATTTTTTTCATAAATACTTATGAAAAAATAATATATTTTCTTATTTTTGCTCCCAGGTATGTTACTATTTGGCCAAATGTATGTTACTAATAAGCAAAATGTGTGTTACAATTAGATTAAATGTTGTTTTTTTTACATATATTCATTTGTTTTGTGTAGAAATAGCATTTTTTCATACAATTTTACTACAAAAAGTATTATTTTTTTCATAAATACTTATGAGAAAATAATATATTTTCTTATAGTAACACACATATTGCTTTTGTGTTATATGAAAAATTATTTATTATATAAAAATAAATGAATATATATATATAAAGAACAACATTTCATAAGATTGTAACACACATTTGCTAAGATTGTAACACACATTTGCTCTAATAGTAACATATATTTGCTCTCCCAATTTGTGTTACAATATGGGTAAATGTGTGTTATAATATGGGCAAATACGTGTTACTGTAAGAGAAAATGTACTTTTATAAGAATAAGTATATGTTTTTTAATTTAATCACCATTCTTTTAAATCTAGGTATATTGATTCATATATTAATATTTTTTTTACTATTTTATATGTGTTATTATATAAAAAATAATTATTTCTATACCAATAAATAAATATTTATGAAAAACAAATATGTTTTCTTATAGTAACACACATGATTTTTCTCTTATATTATGTTAAAAACTATTTATTCTATAAAAACATATGAATATATGCAAAATAACAACTTTTTATAAGATTGTAACACATATTTGCTCTAATAGTAACATATATTTGCTCCCCCAATTTGTGTTACAATATGGACAAATATGTGTTATAATATGGGCAAATATGTGTTACTGTAAGAAAAAATGTACTTTTATAAGAATAAGTATGTGTTTTTAATTTAATCATCATTCTTTTAAATCTAGGTATATTGATTCATATATTAATACACTTGTTTATTATTTTTTATGTGTTATTACATAAAAAATAATTATTTCTATACAAATAAATAAATATTTATGAAAATCCAATATGTTTTCTTATAGTAACACACATAATTTTTCTCTTATATTATGTTAAAAATTATTTATTCTATAAAAATAAATGAATATATGCAAAATAACAACTTTTTATAAAATTGTAACACATGTGTAACACCCCATTTTTAAATATATTATATTTTATCTATTTAAATAATTTAATATTTTTTTTACTTTAAATTTTAAAACAAAATATTTATTAGTTCAAAAATTTTGTTTTACTAAATTAAAGAGCTAATATTTTCTATGAATTTTAAGAGTTTAGCAGGATTGCTTATTGGGGAGGCCAAGGTCGATTGCGACTCACTCGACGCAAACAAATAGAAAAAAATAATGGTAAATTAAACATTAACCAATTAGATATAATCTAATACCAAAGTATATAATAAGAATTATTTTTTTAGATGTTTATGATACTAGTTGAAATAAAAGTTAAATATTCTATGTGAAAAATGTTCACTATATTAGGTAAATTCTTCATAATTTCTAAGTAATAAAATTTAATATATTTTATTTAAATTATTTTAAAATTTTATTACAAAGGAGTCTTTATAGATGTGCATAAATCTTATTCCGAATTCCATAGATTAAATACTCTTAATATCATATAACTAAATAATGTTAACTTATTGTAAATGTTAATAATAATATATATATATATATATATATATATAATATAAAAAAATTATTTTGAATGAGGGAGTTAAATGGACTAAGTCCATAACTCCCCCCTCAATTTGTGTCGTGTGGTGACTTATATATATATATTAATGTATATATATAATATCTATGTATATTTATGTGTATATATAATTATATATATGATACAACTATATATATATATATATATATATATACATACGAAAGTTACTAAATAAAATATGGCTAATTAATTTTATAATTAAAAGATAAAATTAGCTTTAAATAAATACATCATCGAGAAGCTTCATCATTTCACTCTCGAGACGTTTCATCTTCTTTCTTCTTTCTCTCTCTCTCTCTACACTCTCTCTCTAAAATAAAATCACACCTTTGATTCTATTGAAACTCAAAGTTACATCGACACTTAGAGATTTCAAGGTAAATTAGAGAAAATCTTATTTTCTTCAACTTCTACTTTTTCAAAGAGCTATCACATAAACTTGACGATCTTCCAAAAAAAATATATATATATATATATTATTCTCTTTTTTTTCCATTATTTTCTGCAATATTTCCTTACGGTATGATGATTAAATGTTGTGTTGAGGTCCAAAAATATTTTTAGCACTTGATTTGAAAAATTATAATGGATTTTATGTTTTAGCCTACGGATTTGTAAAAAATGAAACTATTTGAGCAAGAATAGGGGATTGCATGTGGGTTTGGTGATTGCATGTTGTTTTTGTCATTGCATGTGGCTTTTACTTTGTTTTTCCTACTGTATTGGTGGTTATTTGATGATTTAATTGAGTTGAGTGTCACAACTATGCTTAAAAGTGTATTAGTTTTGAGGTGAAATCTGCCTATGCGATTGCATGTCCATTCCCAAAAATTTTCTGATTTTTTCCCAACGAATTTGACCAAATCCTTTTACCACATTGAGTTACTGTAAGTTAAGAACGTATATTTAAAATTTCAGAATTTTTGAAGATATTTTCGAATTTATATGATTTTTCATTTGAAGTGCAATAGTGAAGAAAAACGCCTCTATTTTTTGTAATAATTATAAAATTTTCTGTGTACAAATGACTTCGTATTTGAGTTTGATTTTCAACTATGTTGTTCCCCCATGTTATAGCTTTCATAAGAATTTTATTTGAGGAGTTATATTTGATTTGTTTTGATTTTTTTAGTAAATGGTGTTTTTGCTGTAAATGTAAAATGTTTTTGTACACTACTAAGAAAAATTATAGAAAATAAAATACATGGAATTAAAATGTGAACTTTTAAAATATGTTAACACTGACCCTTAAGATCATGTATAATTTTATATTATATTTTTTTTTGTAATATTAAATATTTTCTAAATTTTAGAAAATAATGTGTTATAGACCCTATTAATAACCAATTTTTCAATATACTTGTAAAAATCACAAGAAAAGATCTACATGCTATTTTTAATTAAAAATTTTACAGTATGTAAATATTTGAGTGAGGAACCTACTGTATAAATTTTGTGTAATTTTAACATGTGTATATTTGCCAATAAATTATATACTATAGTGTGTCCTTTAGGGAATTCGATTTAGGAGGTAAGTTAGTGATATATATATATATATATATATATATATATATATATATATTGTATTTGATCACTTTTAAATAAATATAAGTACATCAAAATAAAAAGGTAGACTTATTATGAACATATTTATTATTTAATGATATGACTCAACATGTTTTTTATGTATGAACTTTGATTAAATTTAGCAATTAGCATTTTTAAGTGTTATTAAGTTAGTAGAAATATTTAGACTATATTATGAATGACACATATGTATGAAGTGTACATGTATAATAAGATATTAAAAGTGTTGAAAGAGTTATATTGACTATTATATGATTTAATGATTAAAAGACTAAAAAGCAAATCAATATGTCGAGTGCAGTGCCGCAACAGCTGGACTCTCAGGAAGCTACCTCATATTGTCAGACTGAAAAGTGGATAACCTCTAATTCATTATGCATTAATTAGAATAATTTGTGTGTGTACGAGCAGGCAGATCTTCGGATTATGCTCTGTGTGAATTATGCAAATCTACGGACTATATTCTGTGTGAATTATGGCTAGTCGACGGACAATGCTCTGTGTGAATCAAGACAGGTCTACGGACTATGTCAGTATGAACTTAGTCGGGCCTATGGGCCTGGCATGTACTCGGTTGACATGCTATTAGTCTTTTTAATGCATTATGCATTATATGTTATCCCACTGGGCTTCTCCTCCGGGAGAAGACTCATGATGCTACTTTAACTATTTCAGGAAACGTTGGAGTTGAGGAGGACGTGTGACTGACTAGGTCGACTCCATCTAAATGATATTGCAATGGTTTAAGTTTTCTATAAGAGGTCTATTAAGTATTTTCTTATGTCATAGGTTTGAAGATAATTTCCAGAATTTTTATGCTTGGATTTAGATTTCCTAGTTAAATTGTCAAGTTTTTTTCCAAACTCTAGGATGTTATGAAAATATTTTGAAATTAAGCTTTATATGCATGACTAGTCTATCACATGATGGTGTGTCTTATTATATTGAGTTAGTTATACATTTTCTTATCACAAGCATGATAGTCTACTTTCGTAATATCTTAATTAAGCAAGGGTTTGATTTAGATATGTGGGTATGACACGAGTTAGGCACAAGCATGATTAGACACTTGAAATTAAAAAAAAATATCAACTCGAGTTTATACGATATAGTCTTCCGCTGATAAAATTTTAAAGTCAATTTATTTTCAATTTCAAAAGAAATCACTTATTATTTTTATGACAAATAATGTGTCTTTTAAATAAATATAGTGAAAAGAGATGACACTCCTACATGGGGCGTCACAACATATATGCTCAAATAGTAACATATATTTGTTTCCCAATTTATGTTACTATTTGGGCAAACATATATTACTATAGGATAAAATGTATTTCTTATTTATTTATTTTTACTATTTAAAATACATCTTTAATTAAATAATAATAAAAAATTTCAGCCAAATTATTTTTTTTTGACAATGGGGCATTCCATTTTCTCGATGACAAGTCGTGCAGAAATTCAAATCACAATTAATTCAATTTTTTGACAATTGTGCATTCCATTTTCCCTTCTTCGACTTTGCAATTTCCTCAAATAAATTCAATTTGGAATGAATCCTTTGGAGATGATGACAAGCGGTTCTCCCGTGGGTGCGAATCCGGGAAAAGTGCCGCAGATCGGGGTTTTATTGTGTTTGGGTATGAGTATGACCCATTTAATAATATGATATCGTTTCAAACAGTGAAAAGTTTCATATAAATTTTTGTGTGGATGAATATATATATTTCTTCCTCAAACTAAAGTTATAACTTTTAAAGCTCAATATATATATGTATGGTCCAAAGGTAAAATTGACTTGAAAGATAAATGTATGAAGTCGTTACCAAGGAAGTTTTCGCCTGTTGGGTGGCACATGAACGTAGCAAAATTATATATGGAAATAAAATATTAGCTAAAGTGCAGTTATTTCTGAATGGTTGAAAGAGCTGATATAATATCACTGTTAAGACTATGTCAAGATGCAATTTTTCTCCATATGACAACTATTCTTGGAAATTTACAAAATCTGTTTAATTCAAATTTTGAAATGTTTTCCTAGTTCTCGCTTCAATGCCTCCGTCCCAATTCTTTTTTTCTACCTTAAAAAGAAAATAATTTATACTCACAAAAATCAATAAATTACATTTTTTATATTTTATTAATTAACTTCACACTTACATACTCTATTTTTTTCTTAATCCGTATACCCAAATTTTTTGGAAAAAAAAAAACAGGGACGGAGGAGTATATAATTACAATTATAATACTTTTGCAGCTCTAAAGTATAATAGTATATATTCAAATGTTGGGGAGAGAGAATGGGGGAGGGAGGGAGAAAAAGAGAAAAATATGATGAAATAATATTGAAATAGGGATCCTAATAATATTATAGATGGCATATAGTTCTTGTAATACCCCGAACCAAAAAAAAAAATTGTCTTAAGGAATTAAATAATAAAATTATTTATTTTATGAGTAAATATATGTTTTCAAGTTAACAATTTTCAGGTAAACGGACAAGCATCCTGAGCGGGAAGCACTCCTAGCACTTTTAAAAATAAAATTTTAAGGTTAGAAATTTATTTTACTAAATGCCAGACTTTTAAAGTAAAGAATATATATGTTGATAGAATTTATTAATCGATGTTTGTTTATGTGACTTTACAACGAATTAATTCTACCAAACAATGATCTTATGATTCTTGGGTTCTTGAATAGAATATGAGGAGGGAGAGTAGAGAGTTTAGAGAGAGAAATATTGTAATAGGCACTGTATTGATTTTCAGAATTGTGTGAATAGTACAAGAGATGTCTTATTTATAGGTGTGTGAGTGTGAGACGGCACCTTACGAGCCTATGTGGCTTCCGGTGTTGACGAGGGTTCCTTACCCTCGTCTTGGTCTCTCACACTGCTTCCTTTATCATGCCTCGTCCTACCACTATGCCTTAGACTGGATGGGCCTCATTAAAAACCTCGTCGTAAACCACCCTTGTGGATAAACCGGACGGAGGGAAAAAGAGCGCGCCATCGGGGTCCTATTGACTAACAGGTGAGCTCATGGGCGAGCTCACAGGCGAGCTTCGGTGGGTCGGGCGAGCTCTAGGGCGAGCCCTAACGCCTTGCGTGGCCTACGAGTGTTGTGCGATGATGAACCTTGGCGAGATCTTTACGAGGGTATGGGCGAGCCCTGGGCGAGCTCCAGCATGACAGAGGCGACCCCTTGATTCTCTGATTTACCTCGAGTGGCTCGCCCATCAACAATTACCCCCCAGCTCGCCTTCATCATGGCTCATGGCATGTGTGGGCGAGCTGGCATATGACTCTCGGGCGAGCTCTCCTGTGGGTGGAATTCGAGAT
>JAPKLY010003112.1:0-20400 GCA_026898435.1 Prunella vulgaris | reverse complement strand
CCTCAAACTCTTGACAACTATGTCATCTACGTACACCTCCATGGACTCGCCAATGTGCTGGTCGAACATTTTATTCACCAACCTTTGGTAGGTTGCTCTGGCGTTGATGAGTCCAAACGGCATCCTTTCCCAGGAATACATGTTCTTGTTGGTGTAGAACGTCGTATGTTCCTGGTCATCTGGGGGCAGAGCTATCTGGTGATAGCCCGCAAAGGCGTCCATGAATGTCATCATCTCATGGCCGGCGGTGCTATCTACCAGCAGATCAATGTGTGGTAGTGGGAAGTTGTCCTTCGGGCATGCTTTGTTCAGGTCCGTGAAGTCGATGCAGAGCCTCCAAGTCCCGTTGTGTTTTTTTACCAGGATGGGGTTCATAAACTGTCAGTACCTCCAGCGGTTTGTCAACTTGGGAAGGTTTGTCAGGTAACTCAGAACCGATGAAAAGTTCTAAGTCCCTTTCCGGGTCCACCGGAAGTGCCGTTAATTCTTCCATGGGAGTGGCTATTCTCTTTTGACTTTTCCACCTCGGGTAGTTGATGAACTCGTCCCACTCTTCTTGTGACATCTGCGCAGGTTCATGACCTATGCGCAGCTCGAGGTCATCGACTTGGCCTTCCGCTTGGGTGGGCTCATCAACTGTCAGTAGCTCCAGCGGTTTGTCAACTTGGGATGGTTCGGTGACCTGGAGAGTCGGGTCAACGTCCATTGGCATTGGTTCTTGACTTCCCGCAAGTCCCCCATCTTGGGCTTCATTAACCACCTCCATGGGAGCAGGTTGTTGTCCTAGCGTAGGTCCCAACACTTGGTTGTTTTGGGCTTCCTCTAATCCTTCCATTGGCGCCGGTTACGCGTCTTGCGCAGGCTCTGAGACTTGTTCAATTTCTGGCAGATCGCCTACCTCCATCATCTCAGTTTCGACCGAGATGACGTCTAGGATGTTTGGCACGTCCGCTGGAATCTGTACGTCCTCTTCGAGGATGTGGACCTGCATTTTACAAACTTTTTGACCCGGCCATCTTTAATTTGTAGTAAACACTCTCGGGCCTTTTTCTGGTCACCTTTTATAGTTCCAGTACCTTTTGGAGTTGAGAATTTTAAGCAGTAGTAGTAGGTCGAACACGCCACTTTGAATTCATTGATAAAGGGGCGGCCGAGGAACCCGTTGTAGGAGGACTGCTGGTCAACAACTAGGAAATCTACTAACCTAGTCAGCCTCCTTTCGGGGTCCTCAGCCGATACAAGCTGGATGCTCAACCTGATACTGCCTAGGGGGATGGTTACAGCTTCTCCGAACCCCACTATCCTAGCATTGCTAGGTTCTAGATACGACTCAAAATCATCTAAGGCATCTAAGGTGGATTTGAATAGGATGTTGGTGAATGCGCCGGTGTCCACAAGTAGCGTGTGAACTCGGACGTTCATGATGTTGGCGGTTATCACCAACGAGTCGTTATGGGGCGTCAGTACCCCCTCCAGGTCCACGGAGGAGAATATCAGCTCATCAGTAAGCTGTGCGATGGACCTGGGGCTGGAGCTGCCTTCCTGGACCTGGTTCACGGCCCAGATATCGGCTTTTCACTTTCTTTTGGACATGGAGGGTCCCCCGTCCTGGAGACCTCCGACAGCTCCGATCTCTCCCTCGAGAACCAAGAGTTCTTGGGTTGGCTCCATGTTCTGTTGAGGATAGGGAGGTGCCCTTCGTCTGTTCTGAGGTCCGCGTTGGCCTGAGTCCTCCTCTTCGTCATCGGAGACCTCCCTTCTGTCGAACCTGGGCCTCTTAGCTGGGGCCTTCTTCACAAACTCGGCCAGCTTCCCATCTTCGTAGAATTTCCACAGCTGTTTGAGGAGGTCTCGGCACTCGCTGGTGAAGTGGCCGATGGACTGATGGTAGGCACAGTATTTGTTGGGGTTGAGCCTCATGCGGTCCTAGCAGATCCACCTCGGTTCCTCCAGCAGGGCCTTGTCTTTGACAACAGTAAAGACGTGGTCGACGGAGACGGTGAGGACCTGGTTGAGCTTTTCCTTGAACTCGTCCCCGTTGCCAAAGGCCTTTAAGTTCCGGGGGGCCTTGTATGTGCCCCCGGACTTCTTCCCGTAGGGCTTCTTCTCCTCTGGGGTGCCAACTTCTTTCAGTAGTGCCTCCTGCATAGCCACGAACACCCCCGCCTTGTGGCGAAATTCAATATAAGTGTTTGGACATGCGAGGTGCATCTCCTTCTAGAGATCGGTACCCTTCCTGAGCCCGGCCATCACTGCGATTACCTCGGTGTCCTCGCTTACCGGCTCGCCTTCCAGCAGTATTTTATCGAACCACTCCAGGTACTGCTGGTCGGTCTCATTCTCGCATTGGTGGATGTTGGCGAGATGGTGTTTCTGGGTAAGGTAGAACCCGAACCCGGAGAAGTGGGCTAAGAACTCCCGCGAGAGTTGACCAAATGAGCAGATTGACCCCGGGGCGAGTTGGCCAAATGAGCAGACGGAGGGCTCGGTCCCCTAGGGTCAGTGGGAAGTTCCGGCACTGGGTGGAGTTGGTGGCATAGACCGAAATCATAAAGTACGCATACTTGGCCAAGTGGACATTCGGGTCGGACTCGCCCTCGTATGTGGACATCACCAGGAATTGGATTTTCTTCTGGACCGGTGCTCGGAGGATGACAGGTGACAATGGCGAAGCGGGGAGAGTGGTGGCGTCAGGTCCGCCAGACTTGGCAGCTACTTGGGCTTGTAGCATCTCGACGGCCTTTTTTAGTGAGGCCAGCTCGTCATCACGGGTCACCTCCTGTGGAGGTTACTCGAAGGTCGTGCGCCTCGTGGACGCACACCCCCGAGATGCCTCACTCTGGGGTGACCTCTCTGTGACGGGCTGGAATTGGCGTCCACCATAGGGGCCCAACCTGTCGGTCGTGAGCCTTCTCAATCGGTCGTGGGCGAACTTGCGCGGTTGTAGGTCCGAATCTCCGTGGGACGTGGCCGGGGCTGCTGTTCGTTTATTTTCCCCGCACCTGGGCCCTAGCCTGCCCTGGAGGACCTCCCTCCTCAATGACTGGTGTGTGCCAGATGCCTCGGTGTAGGCCGAAGCTCATCCGGTGTGTGGGGTGGGCTCCTCCTCCACCATCTTAGTTTTGCCGGCTCATTCCCGGTGCTGGCGAGCTTGGGCCGAGTTCGCCTCCTGCTCAGTGGGGAGGACGCTGTACTCCCCCCGGTTCTGGGTGCCCTGAGTGGGCCTCGTTTGCTCCCGGGCCTCGGCGGCTGGAGCTCGCCTAGGTACTAGGGCGAGCTCGTCGTGCTGTCTCTGCTGCAACCTCTGTAAGGTTGCGATGGTGCGCTGGAGTTCATCGGGGTTGTTGGGCAGGTCCCTCAGGGCGGGGCTCAAGTCCTCCTGGGTCACTACAACTCGCAGAGGTCGAGGGGCTGCATTACTTTTCTGGGGAGGTCGGCGCGAGGTCTCCACCTCGGTCTGGTCCTGGTCGCCTCCCTTTGACCTTTCGGCAGCTGCGGAGATCTGTCCTTAGCCATTTTTGGGTTTTGGAGGGGATAACTTGCTGCAGGTCGCTGGGGTAGCCGGGGCAGATCGCCGAGCTCGCCTAGGTCAGGGTCTTCGGCGAGATTAATTTTGTTCGAGTTTTCGTCTAGCCTCGCGTGAGATGAATTATCCGAAATTCGGTTTATTCGTGTACATGCGCGCGTTTGAAAACTTTTTCCGGGCAGAATTTGGGAAATCAAAAAATTTGGACTTTTGTCCAGAAATCTGGGTTTTCGTCCGAAGGAATGAATGTGTGTGTGTATCTTCAAGTGTTCTTGAGCTTTGCCAAGAACACCTTCAAATCTTCAAATCTCCAACCAAACCCTAATTTTTCACTGTCAAATTTTTTAGTTCGGGACCCTCCTTCTAGCGTCAAATTGTTGATATAATTTACTAACAATGTTTGTTTATGTGGCTTTATAACATATTAATCCTATCAAACAATAAACTAAGATTTGATGTTCTTAGTGTTCTTGGGAGGGTGAGATAGAGAGAGAAAATGAGTGCTTAGAGAGAGAAAGTATTGTAATTGGAAATGTATTAAAATTGTGTAATAATTACAAGAGAGGTCTTATTTATAGGTGTGCGAATACGGGGTGGCACCTCACGAGCCTATTTGGCTTCCGGTGTTGACGAAGGTCCGTAACCTTCGCCTTGGTCCCCCATACTGCTCTCCTTCTAATGCCCCTTTTTACTACACGTACATATCCTATCTATACACCCGCTGGGTGGGTTCCCGGGCTCGACGAGCTACTCGGCGAGCTCCCTTGCCTTGTGCCATTTCCGGAAGTGTGGGGACGGGTTCTGGCTCGGCCTCCATGCTCGCGGGCGAGCCGCCCCCTATCGGGCGAGCTCCCTCGCGAGCTCTTCTCACTTTGCCCGATTGGTGAGCTGGTCCCAGGCCCTCGAAGCCTGGGCGAGCTGATATCCACGTCGCCGAGCTCAGCAACCTGCTAGTCCTTCGTAATTATTCCTATGTCATTCGTGTTAGTTCGCCTTGTCAACATTTGCCCCCAGCTCGCTCGCATCATGACTCGTCAAATGTGTGGGCGAGCTGACTTATTTCCATGGACGAGGAGGTTGCCTCGGCTGATGTGGTGCGAGAATCCAGGCGTCGTGCACGCCTTTTTAGGCGTGGTTTCCCGCGCCCATCATGGTAACCTTTCAAATTCCTTGCAAAAAGGTCCCCTCACTTTCCAAATATCACACCTCGCCCCGACTCTTATAAATAGGGAAGGGTGAGTTCATTTCTCACTTTCCCACTTCCGAGTTTTCAGAGCAACTTCCGGCGAACGGCATCCTTGTTTCCAACGAAGCTTCCGGCGTTCCCCAAGGTAGAAAACCCGTTTCTCTTTTTTCTTTTTCAATTTCTTCAAGCTTTTCGGAAATTTTTGACATTTTCGGAGGCTCTCGAATTTTTCTGACTACCCCATTACCGTAACTCTGGTGACGAAACCTCAGACGACTTCTTGGACATTTTCGAACTCCATTGAGATTATGTCGACTCACGAATCAAGCGGGACCCCCTCCAATCGCAACCCTGAGAAACAACCCATGGTTGAGGACGAAACTATCCCCCACATAGAGATTGGTTCCAGTTCCGAGGCGACCTCAGTAGCTCGCCCAGACTCCGGCGAGCTACTTGGAGAGGTCCGTTCTGCTTCGGAGGAAGGGGCCTCCAGTGCCGTTGTTCGTGAGGTATGGGAGGAAGGCGAGGAGGTCGCCCACGAGGAAAGAGTTGCCAGCGGCAACGAAGGGCCCGTCGAGGCTGGCGAGGAGGTCGCCGAGGTCGGCGAGGAGGTCGCTGACGTAGGCAAGGTGGACGCCGACCTGGAGAAGGTCACGGTTGAGTGGTTCCGCTCCATCGGTTTTCCGGAGCCCCAACTGGTCGAACGCCAGGTCCCCGACGAGGTTGTCCACCCTTTTGACTGGGACGAGTATGTCACCCAGCATGGGGCGAGCTTCGAACTTCCCGGGCGAGAATACAGGGATGCGGTGAAAAAATCTTATTACAAGGCTAGTGAGGTGGTCAGCATCATACACGAGTACCAGCTCCCTCATCTTCGTGAGAAATATCGGATCCCGCTTGACATCTTCCTATACACCCCGAGGAAGGATGAGCAAGCTGATGCACCTCCGACGGGGTTGACGGCCATCAACGTGCACACCCTTGAGGCTGGGCTGACTTTGCCCTTGCTTCCGATTATTGGCCGGTTCCTGCTTGATAATAACCTTGCCATCACCCAGCTCACTCCCAACGCTTGGAGTAATCTACTGGCGGCGCTGGCGGTCTTCGGGTTGGAGGGGTACGAGAACCGGCTAACTACCGCCGAGATCAACGAACTTCTCGCCGTAACTCGGCAGGTGAACGATGGCCTGGGGTATTACTACCTCCGAGCTCGCCTGAGAGAGAAATTCCTGGGGATCCTCCCGAACAAGGTCCGCGATTGGAAGAATTTGTTCTTCTTTATGGGCGGAGACTGGCGAGCTTCGACGAGCAACTCTGGGCGAGGAGAACGAATTCTAAACCCCGACGAATATGGGGAGACTAGCAGTAGGTTGCCTACTTGGTGTGTGTGGGTTGAATTAGATTTACTAATATAATTCTTTCTTTTTTGCAGGTTTGAAGCACCACATCTCGAGCCGCGGGAAGCCTGAGACATCTCTTGAGTTTGACGTGGTGCGAGCCGTCTGCTATCTGAGGAGTCAAGAAGATCTAGATATTGCCCACCTGACTCAGCACCATTGTCTGAGGCTCACCGGGCTCCTCACCTTGCCTCACCACCTCACGATCCAAGGTCCTGATCTTCCAGGTTAACAACTCTTCTGAGCTCGCCCACCTGGGGGGGTAGCTCGCCCAACATACTAACGAACCCTTGTTGTTTTTGGCAGACGGTAGCAGGGTCGCCTTCCCGATGGTCGAAATCCCGGACGCATATTAGGAGGTAGCTCGCAGATTTTCTATGGGCCCACCTCACCCAAACAGGCTCACCCCGCCCTCGCTGCTCGCACTGGATGCGAGTAAGAAAGCAGAGCTCGCCCGGAAGCAGGGCGAGGAAGGGGGGTCGGGGACCCAGAAAGAACAGGTCAAAGTCCCCCCGAAATTAAAGATTGCGGAGGTCGCCCGGACCAGCCGAGGTGGGGGGCGAACTGGGGCCATCCCCGAGCGGGGCCGTGGGAAGAGGGGTCTTCACAAGGGCGATGGGTCCCGAGTGGGCGACGAGGACCCCCAAGGTCGCAAGAGGACCAAGTATGCTGGTTTGCGCGACAAGGATTCTGACCAGGCCGAGCGAGCTTCGGCGAGGTCCTGGCAAGGTGGATCTGCCCAGTCCACTGCTCCACTGGCGGCTACACCTATCCGGAGCTCGCCCCCCTCTCCGTCTTCATTCGGGGTGCGGGCCATTGACGATACGCTCTTGGGTTGGGACCCCGAGCGAGTTCAGTAAGTAGCTCGCCCTCCTAGTCTTTATCATTATTGTTTTTCATTTTCCTAACTCTCAACGGTTTTGATCTCGCAGCTATGCTCCAATTGCTTACCCGAACCGCCATGAGGTTCTGCATGCTTTTGAGCGATCTCGCTCGCTGACATCGATGCGCTGTCTTCAATCGGGCCTAGTCCGGAATACTGTGAGCGAGATGCCGAGGCATTGGTCTGCTCCTCAGGTGGCCACCATCAACGGCCAGAACTTGACCGAGAATCTCCTCCTCTCGGCCCATTATGCAAGTGGGTTACTGCTTGCCAATCAAAAGGCTTTGGAGCAGGCTGCCGAGCTGGAGGTAGGTCGCCAAGAAAAGAACAAAAGGGTGCTCGTCTTGGCGGACTCGGCGGACAAGGCCAAGAAGCAGGCGAAGCTCACCGAGGAGAAGGCCGCCGCATCCTTGGCTGCCGAGCAGAGCACCCTGAAGCAGCTCGAGGACCTCCAGCGTAAGCTCGCCGGGCTGGAACAAGAAGCTGAGGCCAAGATCAAGGCCAAGGAGGACGAGCTCACCGAGAAGCTCGCCAAAGAGGTCGGCGAGCACGAGGTGACCAAGAAGGACCTGGCACTGCAGCGGGGTCTAGTTAGGAGCGCGGACGAGGAGTGCTCAAAGTTGAAAGATGAGCTCTCGGCCAAGGTAAACGAGGTCACTGAGCTCCGTAACGATGCATCCTCCTCGGCAGACTTGGTCGCCGCGACGGCTGAGGCTTCGGACAAAGGCTTCGTGCAGTGCTATGCCGAAGTCCTGCGGACTCTGTGGTGGGCCCGAGCCCACAAAGATGACGAGGTCGAGGCCGTGGTGGGCGACTTCAAAGCGTGTTTGGACCGAGTTCCCTTTCCTGATGGCTCCGAGCTGGACATTGGCGACCTCCCTGAGCTTGGCATTCCTCTCGACTTCGTGTCGGTGCGCTTCAAAGTTATCAAAACCATCTCCGTGCCAGAACTGAATGTCGACGCCGGGGAGGAGGCTGCCAATGAGGAGGAGATCGCCGACGAGGAGGGGCGGACTCCTCTTACTGTTGAGCAGCTTCAGGAAGCTGTGGGGGATGCGACATTGGACACTAGTGAGTTTGACACTAGTGGGCTCACTGGCAACATTACCTTGCTATCCGAACTCGCCATTCCAGCGGATCAGGTCGCCCCTGCCCCCGCGGAGGTGCCTGCTGCTCCCGCTGCTCCCGACTCTTAGTAGTTCGCCGGGCTCCCTAGCTCGCCCAGAAGGAGCTTTATTTTTGTAGTTTTTTTATTCTCTTCCAAGTAGTTGTAGCTCGTCAGGCATGTGCAGCTCGCCTAGAAGGAGCTTTTTTGTACTTCACAGATGGTTAGCTGGTCGACCTTTGTGGCCAGCAACACTACTCATAATTAGAATTTTTTCAAGTATTTTTTACTTGAATGTTTCTTAAGTATCTTTTGAATAGAAATCGAGCATTTTTTGTCTAACACTTTTCACCTATGTTTTGTGCGCTCTACGTTATAATTTTATTTAGCTCGTTTGTATATTTTTCGGGTACTTAACTGTTCGTCTTACTCTACTTTGAGAAGCGAATCGTTCGTTTTACGTCACTTAAGACTACGAACTGTACCTCTGTTTTAATAGTACGTATTCTTCGTCTTACACCACTTAGGGCCGCGAATCGCTCGTCTTAAACCACTTAGGGTAGCGAGTTGTACTACATTTAATCCACGTTGGGCAGTTGGGTTTCATGACCCTTTAGGAAGGGCACCTTCGCTACCTTGGGCACTTTGGCCTTTGCCTACGAGCATTTTGATTACAACGTTTGGGACCTTGGTCCTTGCGCATTACGAAGTCTCGGGCAATTGTCGAGCTGAAGCTGGCGAGCTCCCTTGAGCAGTGGGCGACCTAGGGTAGCTCGCACAGTTGACGAGCTACGTAGGTCCGGACACTTGGCAAATTTTTTCTGATTTCACAAAATTTCCCAACTTTTTATGGCAACGTAATTTACATCGGTTGCTATCAACACTTTTGATGCTAATCTTCGGCTAGTCTATTATAGATTCCTAGCCTATTGATAAAACTTTTTCAGGTGGGCCTCACTCCAGGTGTACGACGAGGCGTTGCCTTCTGCGTCTTCGAGGTCGTAGGTACCGTTTGGCAAGGCTGCGGTAACCCGAAACAGTCCTTCCCAGTTTGACCCGAACACACTGGGTGGGGTCATCAGTTTCTTTTTTAGCACCAGGTCTCCGACCCTGAATTTTTGGTCTCGGACCTGGGAATTGTAGTACTTCTCTGTTTTACGCTTGTAGGTGGCGTTCTTCATTTCCGACGAAGCTCTGGTCTCTTCGATAAGATCTTTCTCTACTGCCAAGGCTTCGTCATTCTTTTCTTCGTCATATCCTACCACCTTCCAAGTCTTGTTTTGGACTTCGACCGGGGCTACGACCTCAGTCCCGAAGGGTAGGGCAAATGGGGTCTCTCCGGTGCTGGCTCTGTAGGAAGATATGTAAGACCACAGGACCTCCGGGAGTTCGTCTGCCCAGCTCTCTTTCTTTTCTTCGAGGCGGAGCTTCAATATGTATTTCAGAATTTTGTTCACCGCTTTGACCTGGCCGTTTGACTGTGGGTGGTAAGGAGTTTAGTAGTGCTTCTTGATGTTCCATGAACTGCAGAAGTCTCTCAACTTTTGACCTTCGAACTGCCTTCCGTTGTCTGTGATGATCGACTCTGGAAGTCCAAACCGGTAGATCAGGTTTTTCCAAATGAAGCCGATCATCCTCTCTTGTGTTATTGTTGTGAGAGCCTCGGCCTCAGCCCACTTAGTGTAGTAGTCTACTGCTACAACAACAAACTTTACACCGCCTCTGGCAGGTGGAAATGGGCCGATCAAGTCGATACCCCATTTCGCGAAAGGCCATGGGCTGAAAACTGACTTTAGTTGGTTGGCTGGGGAGTGGATGTTAGGTGCAACAAGTTGACACTTTCGGCACTTTCGCGCGAAGCTAATGGCATATTTGCGAAGAGTGGGCCAATAGTACCCCTGCCTGATCTTCTTGTATGCCAATGCTTGCCCCCCAGCGTGACTCCCACAAATTCCTTCGTGGATTTCTTCTAACACCTCGGACCCCTGTTTTTTAGTTAGGCACTTGAGAAGGGGTAGATAGAATCCACGTTTGTAGAGTTGGCCATCCAGCAGCATATATCTGGCAGCTTGCTTTACTAGCCGGCTAGCTTCCCAGGCATCCACGGGGGTTGTTCTGTCTTTTAAGTATTTTTGGATTGGAGTGCACCAATCTTCAACATCTTCACTGTCCTCCTGCCCCCCACTCGAGGTCTGATTTATTTTGTAATCGGACGTTGAGGGGTTTTTCAGCGTGGTGATTACAACCTCCGTGAATTCGGCCTCGCTATTACTGGTAGCTAGCCGGGCTAGGGCATCTGCTTGTGTGTTTTCTAGCCGCGGTATCTGGTTGATGTAGACCTGCGTAAACATCGAGATCAGATGCGCGGCTATCTTCTGGTAGGTCATCATCTGCTGGTCTTTCGCCTCATATTCCCCCCGGACTTGGGATATTATTAGCTGGGAATCTCCAAAAACTTGAAGGTTGGTTGCCCCCACAGCTAATGATAGCCTAAGTCCAGCTATCAGAGCTTCGTACTCCGCTTCGTTGTTGGTTGCTCGAAAGTCGAACCGGATTGCGGAGGTGAAGACTTGTCTGTCTGGGCTGATCAGGACCATGCCGCCGCCTGCTGCTACGCTGGTTGACGTTCCGTCAAAGTAGAGGTGCCACGGAGCTATACGCCCCCTCGTCGGATCTTGTGGGAAAGTCAGCTCGACGATGAATTCGACGAGCACTTGTCCCTTGATCACTGTTTGAGGTGCGTAGGTTATACCGTATTGGCTGATCTCTAGTGACCATTTCAGCAGACGTCCAGTATTTGACGTAGTGGGAATGTCGTTAGCACCTCTACCGGGTGGTCAGAGAATTAGGGCCTCAATTTTCTAACACTCATCACCGGTGCATAAGCTAGCTTCTCCGTCGGGGTATACCGCAACTCAGCTTCGTGTAAGACTTAGCTTACATAGTACACTGGTAGGTGTGTTTTCGTCTCTTCTCGGACCAGGACAGAGCTAATGGCCACCTCTGACGCAGCTAGGTACAGGTACAGTTTCTCACCAGGTATCGGTTTCGACAAGATCTGCGCATCTGCCAGGTATGTTTTTATTTCTTCGAAGGCCTGTTGACAGTCGCTTGTCCACACGAAGTGTTTGTTGAGGTGCAGCTTGTTTGCTCTGGCCGCCTCCTTGTACCTTCGTGTGTTTGCTTTGATTGCCTCGAAGAATGGACGATTTCGGTCGCCAGACCTGGAGATGAACCTGTTCAGAGCTGCCATGCACCCCGTCAGTCTTTGAATTTTTTGCACAGAATCGGGCATGCCCATCTCGATTATGCATTGGACCTGCGTCGGATTGACCTCGATTCCTCGTTGGCTAACTAGGTGTCCCAGGAACTTTCCAGAATGTACGCCGAAAATTATCTTCTTGGGGTTCAGCTTCATGTTGTAGTGGCGCAGTATGTCGAAAGCCTGTTTGAGGTGGTCGAGGTGATCCTCCTTCCTCAAACTCTTGACA
The DNA here is from genome assembly GCA_026898435.1 of Prunella vulgaris. Classification (NCBI taxonomy): domain Eukaryota; kingdom Viridiplantae; phylum Streptophyta; class Magnoliopsida; order Lamiales; family Lamiaceae; genus Prunella; species Prunella vulgaris. Next base: position 8,812 of record JAPKLY010003112.1, on the reverse strand, counting down.
ACTATGTCATCTACGTACACCTCCATGGACTCGCCAATGTGCTGGTCGAACATTTTATTCACCAACCTTTGGTAGGTTGCTCCTGCGTTGATGAGTCCGAACGACATCCTTTCCCAGCAATACATGTTCTTGTTGGTGTAGAACGTCGTATGTTCCTGGTCATCTGGGTGCAGAGCTATCTGGTGATAGCCCGCAAAGGCGTCCATGAATGTCATCATCTCATGGCCTGCGGTGCTATCTACCAGCAGATCAATGTGTGGTAGTGGGAAGTTGTCCTTCGGGCATGCTTTGTTCAGGTCCGTGAAGTCGATGCAGAGCCTCCACGTCCCGTTGTGTTTTTTTACCAGGATGGGGTTCATCAACTGTCAGTACCTCCAGCGGTTTGTCAACTTGGGAAGGTTTGTCAGGTAACTCAGAACCGATGAAAAGTTCTAAGTCCCTTTCCGGGTCCACCGGGAGTGCCGTTAATTCTTCCATGGGAGTGTCAATTCTCTTTTGACTTTTCCATCTCGGGTCGCTGATGAACTCGTCCCACTCTTCTTGTGACATCTGCGCAGGTTCATGACCTATGCGCAGCTCGAGGTCATCGACTTGACCTTCCGCTTGGGTGGGCTCATCAACTGTCAGTACCTCTAGCGGTTTGTCAACTTGGGATGGTTCGGTGACCTGGAGAGTCGGGTCAACGTCCATTGGCATTGGTTCTTGACTTCCCGCAGGTCCCCCATCTTGGGCTTCATTAACCACCTCCATGGGAGCAGGTTGTTGTCCTTGCGTAGGTCCCAACACTTGGTTGTTTTGGGCTTCCTCTAATCCTTCCATTGGCACCGGTTACGCGTCTTGCGTAGGCTCTGAGACTTGTTCAATTTCTGGCAGATCGCCTACCTCCATCATCTCAGTTTTGACCGAGATGACGTCTAGGATGTTTGGCTCGTCCGCTGGAATCTGTACGTCCTCTTCGAGGATGTGGACCTGCATTTTACAGACTTTTTGACCCAGCCATCTTTAATTTGGAGTAAACACTCTCGGGCCTTTTTCTGGTCACCTTTTTTAGTTTCGGTACCTTTTGGAGTTGAGAATTTTAAGCAGTAGTAGTAGGTCGAACACGCCAATTTGAATTCATTGATAAAGGGGCGGCCGAGGAACCCGTTGTAGGAGGACTGCTGGTCAACAACTAGGAAATCTACTAACCTAGTCAGCCTCCTTCCAGGGTCCTCAGCCGATACAAGCTGAACGCTCAACCTGATACTGCCTAGGGGGATGGTTACAGCTTCTCCGAACCCCACTATCCTAGCATTGCTAGGTTCTAGATACGACTCAAAATCATCTAAGGCATCTAAGGTGGATTTGAACAGGATGTTGGTGAATGCGCCGGTGTCCACAAGTAGCGTGTGAACTCGGACGTTCATGATGTTGGCGGTTATCACCAATGAGTCGTTATGGGGCGTCAGTACCCCCTCCAGGTCCGCGGAGGAGAATGTCAGCTCATCAGTAAGCTGTGCGATGGACCTGGGGCCGGAGCTGCCTTCTTGGACCTGGTTCACAGCCCAGATCTCGGCTTTCCACTTTCTTTTGGACATGGAGGGTCCCCCGTCCTGGAGACCTTCGGTAGCTCCGATCTCTCCCTCGAGAACCAAGAGTTCTTGGGTTGGCTCCATATTCTGTTGAGGCTGGGGAGGTGCCCTTCGTCTGTTCTGAGGTCCGCGTTGGCCTGCGTCCTCCTCTTCGTCGTCGGAGACCTCCCTTCTGTCGAACCTGGGCCTCTTAGCTGGGGCCTTCTTCACAAACTCGGCCAGCTTCCCATCTTCGTAGAATTTCCACAGCTGTTTGAGGAGGTCTCGGCACTCGCTGGTGAAGTGGCCGATGGACTGATGGTAGGCACAGTATTTGTTGGGGTTGAGCCTCATGCGGTCCTAGCGGATCCACCTCGGTTCCTCCAGCAGGGCCTTGTCTTTGACAGCAGTAAAGACGTTGTCGACGGAGACGGTGATGACCTGGTTGAGCTTTTCCTTGAACTCGTCCCCTTTGCCAAAGGCCTTTAAGTTTCGGGGGGCCTTGTATGTGCCCCCGGACTTCTTCCCTTAGGGCTTCTTCTCATCTGGGGTGCCAACTTCTTTCAGTAGTGCCTCCTGCATAGCCACGAACACCCCTGCCTTGTGGCGGAATTCAGTATAAGTGTTTGGACATGCGAGGTGCATCTCCTTCCAGAGATAGGTACCCTTCCTGAGCCCGGCCATCACTGCGATTACCTCGGTGTCCTCGCTTACCAGCTCGCCTTCCAGCAGTATTTTATCGAACCTCTCCAGGTACTGCTGGTCGGTCTCATTCTCACCTTGGTGGATGTTGGCGAGACGGTGTTTCTGGGTAAGGTAGAACCCGAACCCAGAGAAGTGGGCCAAGAACTCCCGGGAGAGTTGGCCAAATGAGCAGATTGACCCCGGGGCGAGTTGGCCAAATGAGCAGACGGTGGCCTCGGTCCCCTAGGGTCAGTGGGAAGTTCCGGCACTGGGTGGAGTTGGTGGCACCGACCGAAATCATAAAGTCCGCATACTTGGCCAAGTGGACATTCGGGTCGGACTCGCCCTCGTATGCGGACATCACTGGGAATTGGATTTTCTTCTGGACCGGTGCTCGGAGGATGACAGGTGACAATGGCGAAGCGGGGAGAGTGGTGGCGTCAGGTCCGCCAGACTTGGCAGCTACTTGGGCTTGTAGCATCTAGACGGCCTTTTTTAGTGAGGTCAGCTCGTCATCACGGGTCACCTCCGGTGGAGGTTACTCGAAGGTCGTGCGCCTCGTGGACGCAATCCCCCGAGGTGCCTCACTCTGGGGTGACCTCTCTGTGACGGGCTGGAATTGGCGTCCACCATGGGGGCCCAACCTGTCGGTCGCGAGCCTTCTCAATCGGTCATGGGCGAACCTGCGCGGTTGTAGGTCTGAATCTCCATGGGACGTGGCCGGGGCTGCTGTTCGTTTATTGTCCCCGCACCTGGGCCCTAGCCTTCCCTGGAGGACCTCCCTCCTCAATGACTGGTGTGTGCCGGACGCCTCGGTGTAGGTCGAAGCTCGTCCGGTGTGTGGGGTGGGCTCTTCCTCCACCATCTTGGCTTTGCCGGCTCATTCCCGGTGCTGGCGAGCTTGGGCCGAGCTCGCCTCCTGCTCAGTGGGGAGGACGTTGTACTCCCCCCGGGTCTGGGTGCCCTGAGTGGGCCTCGTCTGCTCCCGGGCCTCGGCGGCCGGAGATCGCCTAGGTACTAGGGCGAGCTCGTCGTGCTGTCTCTGCTGCAACCTCTACAAGGTTGCGATGGTGCGCTGGAGTTCGTTGGGGTTGTTGGGCAGGTCCCTCAGGGCGGGGCTCAAGTCCTCCTGGGTCACTACAACTCGAGGAGTTCGCGGGGCTGCATTGCTTTTCTGGGGAGGTCGGCGCGAGGTCTCCACCTCGGTCTGGTCCTGGTCGCCTCCCTTTGACCTTTAGGCAGCTGCGGAGATCTGTCCTTAGCCATTTTTGGGTTTTGGAGGGGATAACTTGCTGCAGGTCGCTGGGGTAGTCAGGGCAGGTCGCCGAGCTCGCCTAGGTCAGGGTCTTCGGCGAGGTTGATTTTGTTCGAGTTTTCGTCTAGCCTCGCATGAGACGAATTATCCTAAATTCGGTTTATTCGTGTACATGCGCGCGTTTGAAAACTTTTTCCGGGCAGAATTTGGGAAATCCAAAAATTTGGACTTTTGTCCAGAAATCTGGGTTTTCGTCCGAAGGAATGAATGTGTGTGTGTATCTTCAAGTGTTCTTGAGCTTTGCCAAGAACAACTTCAAATCTTCAAATCTCCAACCAAACCCTAATTTTTCACTGTCAAATTTTTTAGTTCGGGACCCTCCTTCTAGTGCCAAATTGTTGATAGAATTTACTAACAATATTTGTTTATGTGGCTTTATAACATATTAATCCTATCAAACAATAAACTAAGATTTGATGTTCTTAGTGTTCTTGGGAGGGTGAGATAGAGAGAGAAAGTATTGTAATTGGAAATGTATTAGAATTGTGTAATAGTTACAAGAGAGGTCTAATTTATAGGTGTGCGAATACGGGGTGGCACCTCACGAGCCTATTTGGCTTCCGGTGTTGACGAAGGTCCGTAACCTTCGCCTTGGTCCCCCATACTGCTCTCCTTCTAATGCCCCTTTTTACTACATGTACATATCTTCTCTATACACCCGCTGGGTGGGTTCCCGGGCTCGACGAGCTTCCTTGCCTTGTGCCATTTCCGGAAGTGTGGGGACGGGTTCTGGCTCGGCCTCCATGCTCGCGGGCGAGCTGCCCCTTAGCTGGCGAGCTCCCTCACGAGCTCTTCTCACTTTGCCCTATTGGTGAGCTGGTCTCAGGCCCTCGAATCCTGGGTGAGCTGATATCCACCTCGCCGAGCTCAGTAACCTGCGGGGTCCTTCGTAATTATTCCTACGTCATTCGTGTTAGTTCGTCTTGTCAACACTCCATATTAATGGATGGAGTATACTACAAACTTTTTAAAACTGAATATAGACAAAAATGAATTAAGAATACACACAACGCTTAACTATGTACTATCTACATCATCCATACAATCATAAGCATATCTCATGCAACACTACTCTAAGCTAGCAACAATAAGGCAATCAATCAAGCAAAAATGAATAATCAAATAAGGGTAAGATCCAAAACATCATAGGAACACTAAGAATCAACATAAGCATAGCATTGCAATGAGATTTGCGAAATAAACACACCCCCCAACTTTTTTGGACCATAGGTCTAAAAAGTTTGGCAAAGAGTGAAGTAAAGATCATGCAATACTCTAAATCAAAGCAAACTACTCATAGCATCAACAATCACTCCATAATCTAAACAAGCAATCATAATAGAACAAACTAGCATAATGAAAAGGAAGCAAGTAAACAAACATAAGTAAGAAAGTAGTATAAAAACATACCAACGGAAGGGAGTGAAGAATAGAAATGTTGAGCTTGAGTTCCAAGAATTTTTCTCTCCTCTTCTTGTGTGTTTAGGAAGAGTGTGTGCAAGAATGTGGTGTAAAATGTGTGTGGTTGGAGAAATAAGACCAAGTCACCGACAATTGGTGGTTGGAGAAAAAACGATCGATTTGGAAAGAGAGATAAAAATAAATTTAGAAAGGAGAGAGAATGATGTCGCCGGCAATGGATGGTTTTAGAAGAGAGAAAATGGTTCAATTCTCCAGCTAGCAAATGAAAGGACAAATTGACATTTTTAATCGGCGAAGAAAGAAAAGAACATCTTGAGAATACAAGAGAGAGAAATGAATTGAATGAAAGAGAGAATGAAATTGGAAAATGGAATCAACTTTTGTCTTGTTGGTTTGAATAGACGTCCGACACAATATTGACATTTTTGTACATTGTTATATATAGGGTTATTATTGTCCATTTAAATCATATAGTATTGAGTTGGAATTTGGCATAGAAGTTTGTGTTTATTTATACTTTTTCTTAAGAGATTGTCTCACTTTGTGAGTGACCCTTACAAAAATTTCTTATTGTGTAAGTCGCAAAGATATTATGCAATTGAAATAAAAATAAAAATTGTCACTTAGCCTATATTTATTCACAACTCTTTACAAACCAACCTTCTAATAAATACTAAATATGTTCCAACTTATTTTTTTATATGGAACATGACACATAGTTAAAAAAAATAAAGTATGTGAGTGTGAAGTTAAATAATAAAATATAAAAAATATATTTTATTGACTTTTGAAAGTGTAAAATTATTTCTTTTTTAACTTGTGAAAAGAGATTTAGGAAATCCCAAAATGAAAAGTGTGAAAATTATCTTGGAATGGAGGGAGTAATACACTTCGCTCTCCTCCACATGCACAACCTTTGAACATATCTTTTTCCCTATTTTATCAACAACTCTTCACAACCACAACCCTCAATAAATAAATTATAATTAGATATTATATATACAATTTTTATTATATTAAAATTTAATAATCATACAAGAATTACAATATTCTTACAAATTACAAAATTTTTAATAACAAAATTAAATATCACAAGATTTAAAATAAATAAAAAGCAATACATAAATCAAATTAATAATAGCGTGAAATACAATATTGTGAAAGATTGAAAATTTAGATAATTTTTAAAGTTTGGATAACTTGGATTCATGATAGAAAGTTAGAAAATGAAACAAATTGAGAGATAAAAGAGAAAAAATAATTATTTCAAAATACTTCAATATTTGCATCTATTTGTAGATAAAAAAAATCTCGAAGTTTGATATATATACATATATATACTAGTACGTAAACCTGCGTATTAGACAGGATTACTAAAAATATATTTTTAATATAGATTATATTATGTAAATTTTATGTTTTGTTGATAATTTATTTTATAAAAATTAATATTAAATTGATATCTAGTTTATACAACACAATTAAATTAGAATTGTAAATGAAAGATAAACAGGTAGTATATTTATATATTAAAATATTAATGATTTCGCAAATAAATACTCTCGAATAAGATAAATATTGATAATTAAAAAATTTGAAAATTTTTCTTGTAAACTACATTTGTTGTATACTTCCTTGGTTTTCTTTGCCGTCGAGACAAATAATTTTTAATTTTTTTTACTTTTTACTCTCGAAATTGCAACATACAATTGTTCGTGTGTAAAAACTAAAAACAGGCTTGGGTACGTATACGTCAACTGAATTTATATAAAGATGTGAATTAATAAATCTTGATTTTTTAATTTAACATATATGTGTATCAATGATATATATATATATATATATTTATAATATACTAATATATATATATATATATATTTATTCGATAATATAAATCTATACATATATAATTTGAGGTTATCTTATTCACACAATATTTAAAATATGAATGTGCTAACATCTACGTAAGTATGTAAGATTTGAATTATAATTTTATTATTATATAAGTATATATGTTAAAAGAAAATCAAGAACATATCAAAATATATTATTAAAAAATCAAGAACATAATTTTTTATAATATAATATTTTATTATTATACAGGTATGTTAAAAAAATCAAGAACACATCAAAAAATATATTATTAAAATAAGCATGAACATAATATTTTATAAAATTTATTTTGTTGTGGTTTCTTGAATTTACATATACATGTATTAATGATTTATATAATTTTTATATATATACAATTTTTTTGAATCTAACATATGTGTATCAATAATTTACACGTGCACAACACATACACAATATTGTGGTAAATAAATTAAGTAATTAAAAAATATGTACACATGCACAATACATACACAATATTATGCTCTAGAACATCTTTTTTATAGAATTATAAATTAATGGGAAATTATCCCTGGGATACAACATTTTCCCACTTTTAACTCTAAGGCAGCATCACTAGTAATATTTAGTAGTAGCCAACAATCCTCTCTTTCCTAGTCTGATTATCCTAAGACCTCAAAAAGGCTACCCTAGGCAACACACTAGCTTTTCTCTCTCCTCTCCTCTCTCATGTGAAACATTTCTCCTTTTCTCTCTCATTAATTTCGCTCCCCTCTCTCCCTCTCTCATCTCTCCACTTTCTCCTCTATCATTAAACACAATCGAATAATTATAAGTTCCAAAAATAAAAAAAGTTCAAATATTTCGTAACTATAAGTTCAAATCCATTAATTAAGTTTAAAAAAAAGTTCAAATATTTCAAATCACAAATCACAAAAATCACGTTAATTTTTCTTTCTCTTTTGATTTAAAAGAGAATATTCATAAGTGCAAAAAAATAAGTAAACTTTCAAATCAAATAATTAAGAAGTTCAATTATAAATTGTATACAAGTTCAATTTGATGGTATAAAAAATTACAAATGTGGTTATGAGGATCCATGAATGGGGGGCTCTGAAAAATTGAATCAGGGAAAAAAAAGTGAATCAGAAAATGGATCCATTCCATTCTTGTGAACAAACAGAACATCAATAACATCCAGTCCATGGAAGAATTCAACAATTTCTCCGATACGAGGCCTGGACAATTCGCCGCAGAAACCGTCGCCACCGACGCGGCCGTAGCGTCACTGACGATGACCTCGAAGAGCTCCGTGGCTGCTTCGACTTAGGATTCAACTTGGATTCGTTAGATTTGGATCCAAAGCTCTCGTCTACTTTTCCGGCGCTCGAGTTCTATCACGCCGTGAACCAGAACTACAACAGCTTGTCCAGATTTTCTTCTGCGTCGTCTTCTGATTCCGATTAGTCATCCTTCCGCCGGACCTCGCTGCCGTGCTTCGCCACACACCTCCGCGATGAAACACGTCGCCAGACCGGAACCCACAAGAACTGTGGTGATGGTCGCGATTCCAGCGACTGCGTTCAGGCGGTGATGTGCGATTTCAGCGACGGCATCTCATCACGTACCGTCGGCGGCGTTTGCTGCGGAGGGAACAAGGGCATCCCCGGTCGAATCTGAATACCGGCTTCTTAACCGCCAGAAAAGTTATTTCCATGGTTTTAAATCTACTCCAAAGAAATGAGAGAGAATGGAGAAAGAATTTTGAGAGGTGAATGGAGAGAGGAGAGACAATAATTATTTGAGAGAGGTTACGTGAATGAATGGATTTGAACCGTCAGTAACCCACCCCACCTATATGAAATCTGAGTTAGTGAGTTCACAGTAATTAAAAAAGTCTTTGTGATAGCAGAGTGAAAGCTCTATAGACATTGTACTCCATATGTTGATAGAATTTACTAATCGTGTTTATTATGTGGCTAGTTATGTC
>JAPKLY010003111.1:0-20402 GCA_026898435.1 Prunella vulgaris | reverse complement strand
ATATACTTGTTTACGTGTTTGTTGTTTCTTGCCCAATTCTTTTTAGATCTAGAAAAAGAAAAGGGGAATTAACTAATCAAACTAAAAGAGTAAGGAAGATTTATTCTTTCTTGTAGGGCTATCATCATGGACTCACCACCACGAGAAAGAGAATACGAAGAGCAACCTGCTGACCAGAATGCAGGTGCTAACTTGGCAAGGGACTTCTTCACACAAATGCGAGAATTCATGCAGCAACAACAGCCTGCGCCTGTTCAAAACAACCTAGAACAAAACTTGAGGTCAAAACCAGTGGTGGAACAATTCAGACGTTTCCAACCGCCCAGGTTTAATGGAAAGGAAGGACCAGCAGTAGTTGAAGAATGGATTGCTGAGCTTGAAAGGATCTTTGAGCACATGGAGCTGACTGAGACACAAAAAGTTTCGTGTGCGAGGTTCCAATTATCTGATGATGCAGGGCAATGGTGCTTATCCCATGAAAGGACTCTGACAGTGGAAGCAAGACGTGCCCTTGGATAGGAGGAATTCAAGGAGATTATCCTCAACCGTTACTTCCCACAACCACTGAGAGATCAAAAGGAAATAGAATTTATAAATCTTCGACAAGGAACCAATACTGTCACTGAGTATGAGCGAAGGTTCAACTCAATCTCCAAATATGCTCCGCACTTAGTAAATACTGATGATCGGAAGGCAAGCAGATTTGAGAGAGGATTACGTCCAGAAGTGGGAGGGATAGTATCTGGGTTAAGGCTACCACACTTCAGAGATGTCTTTGAGAGAGCAAGAATAGTATCGATGAGTTTGGGCTTGGAGAATGAACAACGACAAGTGCCAAATCAGTTTAAAAGGAAGGGTGCACCACAATTTGGTACAAAGGGGAGTAATATGGCTAGAAATGGTCGACCTTCTATGGCCATACCTCCAAGAATGACACCACCTTGCCCAACTTGCAATAAGAATCACCAAGGAGAGTGTCTCCTAGGGACACGTACGTGTTACCGGTGTCGAAAACCAGGTCACTTAGCCAATGCGTGTCCAGAAGTGATAGGTGCACAGACAAGAAATGATGGAAATATCGTACTACGACCGTCAAGGGTGTTGAATCCTAGAGGAGAGAACCAAAAGGGGAAGGCAAAGTTGAATGCAATTCCAAATGTTGAGTACGCTGAGGAAGAGGGATACCCGGAAGAGGAGCAGCCGGAGGAAGGTGATGGAGCAAATGAAACTATGGCAGGTACGATACTTGTCTCAAATATGCCAGCATATGTTTTGTTTGATACTGGAGCATCACATTCTTTCATATCTGACACCTTTAAGAAGAAACTTAAGCTAGATTGCATTACGAATGTGAATCTAGAAGTTAGATTGCCTTCAGGAGAAAACATTAGAATTAGAAGCTTAGTCAAGAACGCTAAGTTACACATAAGCGGCAATGACCTACTTGCTGATCTGCACGTGATCGGAATGAAGGGCTTTGATATCATCCTAAGGAATGGATTGGTTGAGCAAACACAAAGCTTTAATTCGATGCTTGGAACGGAAGGTAAGCCTTGAAACAACGAATGGGCAACATCTTACCTTTTGCGGAGCAAGTAAACAAGGGTATGAACCTGTCATATCTGCTATGAAGGCAGTCAAGCTATTGAAGAAAGAAGGGTGTCAAGCATACTTGGTGAATATTGAAAAGGTAGAGAAAGGAAAGTTGACACCCTCAGAAGTATCAATAGTGAAGGACTATCCTGATGTATTTCCAGAAGATCTCTTTGGAATTCCACCAAATCGATCCATTGAATTCACTATCGATCTGATTCCTGGAGCTGCACCCGTAGAGAAGGCTCCATATCGAATGTCACCAAAAAAACTACAGGAATTAAAGGTTCAATTAGAGGAATTATTGGACAAGAAGTTCATTCGACCTAGTGCTTCACCATGGGGAGCACCAGTGCTATTTGTGAAGAAAAAGGATGGAACGATGAGAATGTGCATCGATTACCGAGAGCTTAATCGGTTGACGATCAAAAATAAATATCCTTTACCAAGGATTGAAGATCTCTTTGATCAATTGAAAAATGCGGGAGTGTTTTCCAAGATTGACCTCAGGTCTGGGTATCACCAACTCAAAGTCAGAGAAAGTGATATTCCAAAGATTGCATTTAGAACTTGATATGGTCATTATGAGTTCACTGTAATGCCATTCGGAGTTACAAATGCACCCTCAGTATTCATGGATTTGATGAACCGAGTGTTTCATGAATACCTAGATAAATTTGTTATCGTGTTCATTAATGATATTCTGGTTTATTCAAAGGATACTAAGCAGCATGAGGGACACCTTAAGGCTGTATTAGAAGTTTTACTACGGGAGAAGTTGTACGCTAAATTCAGGAAATGTGAGTTCTGGCTCAACATAGTAGCCTTCTTGGGGCATGTGATCACGAATCAAGGGATTGAAGTTGATCCCACCAAAGTCGAGACAGTTCTGAATTGGAAAGCACCATCCAATGCGAGCGAAGTTCGTAGTTTTCTTGGATTGGCGGGCTATTATCGAAGATTCATACAAAACTTTTCTAGTATTGCAAAACCACTCACGTATTTGACAAGGAAAAGTGAAAAGTTTGAGTGGACACCTGAATGTGAAGCTAGTTTTCAAGAGTTAAAACGAAAGCTAACAACTGCACCAGTTTTGACAGTGCCTGAAGGATCAGAAGGATTCGTAATCTACACGGATGCCTCTAAGACATGATTGGGTTGTGTCGTAATGCAACATGGAAAAGTTGTAGCTTATGCATCACGACAATTAAAGGTGCACGAACAGAATTACCCAACACACGACTTAGAGTTAGCCGCGGTAGTACATGCATTAAAAATATGGAGACATTACTTGTATGGGGGAAAGTGTGAGATCTACACGGACCATAAAAGCTTGAAATACTTTTTCACACAAAAGGAGTTGAACATGCGTCAAAGAAGGTGGCTAGAATTGGTAAAGGATTACGATTGTACCATCCACTACCACCTAGGCAAGGCAAATGTGGTAGCAGACGCTATTAGTAGGAAATGAGAGGGTCAATTAGCATCTTTACCTACTCATCAAGATCATTTGATTGAAGAATTTGGCAGAATGAAGCTGACCATTGTTGAACCAGATCAGTCAACCTCAATACTAGCCACAATGATGGTTCAGCCGACATTAAGAGAACAAATCATTGATGCTCAGAAGAGCGATCGATTTCTCCAGCTGATGAGCAATAAGGTCAAGGAAGAAGCAACAAAAGACTTTTCTATAGCCTCAGACGGAGCACTCATCTTTAGAGGTAGAATTTGTGTACCAAAAGGAGATGAGTTGCGGGATGAGATAATGAGAGAAGCCCATTATACTCCATATACTGCACATCCTGGTGAAACAAAGATGTACAAAGACCTCAAGAGTAACTTTTGGTGGAGGGGTATGAAGCGTTCGATCGCTCAGTTTGTTAAAAGATGTCTTACTTGCCAAATGACCAAGTCCGAACACCAGCGACCAGCCGGACTGTTGAAACCATTGAATATTCCAGAATGGAAATGGGAACATGTGACGATGGATTTTGTGACGGGTCTACCTAGAGGTCCTAAACAACATGAAGCCATATGGGTCATAGTCGATAGGTTAACAAAAGTCGCTCGATTTATACCAGTCAAGATAAACTACCCAATGAACCGACTAGCTAAATTATACATAGATGAGGTAGTACGGTTGCACGGAGTTCCAGTATCGATCATCACCGATAGTGATCCACGTTTTACTTCAAATTTTTGGAAGAGCTTGCAATCAGCTATGGGCTCCAAATTAAATTTTAGTACAACCTTCCATCCACAGACTGATGGACAATCGGAGAGAACAATCCGAATTCTAGAGGACCTATTAAGGACATGTGTTGTGGGTTTCAGAGGAAGTTGGGAAAATTATTTGTCCTTAGTTGAATTTGCCTACAACAATAGCTATCAGTCTACCATTGAAATGGCACCATATGAAGCACTTTATGGATGACGATGTAGGACACCAATCCACTGGGATGAGGTTGGAGTTAGAAAAATATTGGGCCCAGAACTAGTGGAGAAATCTGTGGAAGCAATTAATAAGATCCGTGAGAAAATCAAGATCGCTCAAGATCGACAAAAGTCATATGCAGATTCGCGGAGGAAGGACTTACAATTTGAAAAGGGAGAAAAGGTATTTCTGAAGGTTTCACCCATTAAAGGAATAATTCGATTTGGAAAAAGAGGAAAGTTAAGACTGAGATATGTAGGACCATTTGAAATCTTGGAACGAGTTGGAGATGTGGCATATCGACTTGCTTTGACTCCAGAGTTATCTTCTATTCATAATGTCTTTCATGCATCAAAGCTTAGGAGATACGTCCCTGACCCCAGTCACCATGTCAGACTAGATGATTTGGAAGTCAACAGGATCTTACATATGAAGAACGACCAATAGGTATTCTTGGAAGAAAAGTTAAGACCTTGAGGAATAGAGATATACCCTTAGTCCTAGTGCAGTGGAATAGACATGGAGAAAGAGAAGCAACATGGGAGCGCGAAGAGGAGATGCTAAGTAAATATCCTGAACTGTTGGTCAATTAGGTGCAAATTTCTGGGTCGAAATTTTTTAAAAGGTGGGGAGAGTTGTAACACCCCATTTTCAATTATATTATATCTAATATTTTAAAATAATTTAATTACTTTTTAAAATATTTAATTTTTATTTTAAAATATTTGTTAGTTGAAATTTTGGTTTACTAAATGGAAGAGCTAATAATTTTATGAACTTTAGAAATTTAGCAGGATGGCTTACTGAGGAGACCGAGCTCGATTGCGACTCACTCGACGCAAACAAGTAAGAAAGAAAAAAAAATGAACTAATTAGGAATAATCTACTACAAAAAAAGGGGTATATAATAAGAATTTTTGTATGTGTTATAGTACTAATTAAAATAAACCTTAAATATTTTAAATGGAAAAAAATAGATATATATATATATATATTCACTATACTAAAGTAAAATTTTCATAATTACTAAGTTACAAAAATTTAATATAGTTTATTCGAATTATTTTAATATCTGGATCATTAATGTATTTCTATAAATGTGTATATATCTTATACTAAATTCTATTGACTAAATATTCTTAATAGTATATTATTAAATAATATTAGTTTGTTATTAAAAGAAAATAATATATATATATATATATAAAACAACGGAAGAGATAAAAAAAAAGAAAAAAAAAGGGGGATAAGAAACGTTGGTTGAGACTTGAGAGGGGTTAATGGACTGAGTCCACCTCTATGCATTTATCTCTCTCTCAAAAAAAAAAAAAAGGTAAACACCTCCGCCATTGATTTTTCTTGCTGAGATTCAAGGTTTCAACAAGGACTAGAAACGTGAAGGTAGGATTAGAGAAAAACCATATCTCATCCAACCTTTTTTTTATTTTTATTTATTTATTTTTTCAAGATGGGTTTACAGAACGACAATGTTCTTATTTTGTTTTCTTTTTTTTCTTTTTTTATTTTGTTCATTTTTTTTTCTCCCTGCAAGACTTGCTGAAGATGATGATTAAATATTGTGTTGGGGCCAAAAATATTTTAGCACTTGATTTGAAAAACTATAATGGATTTTATGTTTTAGTCTATGGATTTATCAAGATTGAAGCCATTTGAGTTAGAATGTGGGATTGCATGTGGGTTTTGGTGATTGCATGTTGATTTCCATCATTGCATGTGACTTTTACTTGTATTTTTCTACTGTAAATTTCACTTTAAATTTGTGTGAGGGCTTATGGGTGACTTTGGATGATTTAATTAAGTTGGGTGACCAAACTAAGCTTGCATGTGTAGTATTTGTAATGTTGAAGCAGCCCATATAGTTGCATGTCCATTCCGAAAATTCTTCTGACCTCTTCCCAACGAATTTGACAAAAACCTTTTACCACATTGAGCTACTTTGAGTTAAGAACATATATTTAAAATTTTAGAATTTATGGAGTTGTTTTCGAATTTACATGATTTTTCCTCTGAGGTGCTGCAGTGAAGAAAAACGTCCTTGTTTTATTTGATTTTAAAAATATTTTATGATTAGATGGCTTTGTATTTGAGGTTGATTTTCAACTATGTTGTTCCCCCATGTTATATCTTTCATAAGAATTTTATTTTGATAATTTTAGAGTTATATTTGATTTGTTTTGATTCTTTTTGTAAATGGTGTTATTGCTGTAAATGTAAAATGTTTTTGTACTCTACTAGAAAAATCATAGAAATTAAAATAGATGGGATTAAAATGTGAAATTTTGATATATTATAATACTGACTCTTAAAATCATTTAAAAATTTATTTATATTTTTCTAAGTAATATTCAATATTTCCTAAATTTTGGAAAAATATATGACCTAGACCCTATTAATAACTCATTTTACAATTAACTTGTGAAAATCACAAGAAAATATCTACAAGCTATTTTTAATTAAAATTTTTACAGTATGTAAATAATTGAGTGATGAACCTACTGTATAAATTTTGTGAAATTTTAACATTTATATATTTTTGCCAATAAATTATATACTATAGTGTGTCCTTTAGGAATTCGATTTGGGAGATAGTAGTACTTTTTTTTAGTGTTATTAGGTTAGTAGAAATATTTGGACTATATTATTAATGACACATATGTATGAAGTATATAGGTATAGCTAGATGTTAAAAGTATTGTAAAGAATTACATTTTACAAGTTTATGATTTAGCGATTAAAAGACTAAAAGGTTAATCAATATGTCGAGTGCAGTGCGCGACGGCTGGACTCTCCGGAAGCTACCTCACATTGTCACTGAAAAGTGAGTAACCTCTAATTCATTATGCATTAGTTAGAATAATTTTTGTGTGTACGAGCATGCAGATCTTCGGATTATGCTCTGTGTGAATTATGCAAGTCTACGGACTATACTCTGTGTGAATTTTAGCTAGTCGACGGGCTATGCTCTGTGTGAATCAAGACAGGTCTACGGGCTACGTCAGTATGAACTTAGTCGGGCCTATGGGTCTGGCATGTACTCGGTTGACATGCTATTAGTCTCTTTAATGCATTATACATTATATGTTATCCCACTGGGCTTCTCCTCCGGGAGAAGGCTCATGATGCTACTTTAACCGTTTCCGGAAACTTTGGCGGTGAGGAGGACGCGTGACTGACTTGGCCGACTCTATCTAATTAAAAGTGTAATGTCTTAAGTCCTCTATAAGGAGTTAATTAGGTATTTCCTTGTGCTATTGTTTGAAGACGATTTCCAAAATTGTATGCTTATACTACTTAGTAAGTCGTCAAGTCTTTTCCTAACTACTAGGATGTATTGATAATATTATGAATGATGTTTTGCGTGCATGACTAGTCTATCATATGGTGGTGTGTCTTTTATGTGAGTTAGTTATACATTTGATCTCGAGCATGATAATCTATTTTTGTAATATCTTATTTAAGCAAGAGTTTGATTTAGAGATGTGTGTATGACACGAGTTAGGCACAAGCACGAATAGGCATTAAAAAAAAAAACTCGAGTTTATACAATACAATCTTCCGCTGATAGAATCTTAAAGTCAATTTATAATTCAACATTCAAATGAAATCACTTATTATTATTTTTTTATGACAAATAATTTGTCTTTTAAATAAGTATAAAGAAAAGAGATGACACTCCTACATGGGGGCGTCACAAGGTAGGTCATATATATAAGCTCATCGTTCGAGCAAAACTTCGTTAGGGTAAAAATTTCCTCCCCTTTATTCGAATGAATTCGATTACATTATATAGGAAATACAAGCTGCTGGATCGTCACCAGCCTGCTTTATCATAAGCTGCTGATCAGCAGCCTGCTTCACTAGAAGCTGCTGAACAGCTACCTGCTTCGCTATAAGCTGCTGACTCGTCACCAGCTTAATAACTGTTGACTCGTCAGAGCGTTCTTCGATCTGGTTCTTTCTTCTTGTTTGATCAATTCTTTTGGACATGTCAATCCGAACTTGATTAATTAATTACTTCCTTAAGTACGCACATCATTATTTCATTAACACCCAACCGGGTGAGCAAAATGCATCTCCTCGATGAGGGTGGGCTTCCTTCCGTGATGCAACTCCTGTACAAAAAAACTTTTTAATTAAGTAAAATTAATAAATTTAAATGTGAGTATATTAAAAAAGGAAATACTTACAAAAGCGAGACCATGCTCGTAAATGGTTCGAGAGCCTGCTCGATGTCTGGCTACGCCTTGCTCGCTGGGGTCGCTCATCCTATTTCTTCTGGCCGTCTCGGCCCTCGCAACATGCTTCGGATCTAGCCAATAATTGACTAGTCCCTCCCAGATATTGCAGCCCTCTTCGTCTGTCCCCATATTCTGAATGATCCCCTCTGTCGTCCACTTGCTCTTGATCTCGAAGACCAAGTCTTTCAGTCGCGACTGCACTTTTTCGTTGAGTAGAGCACACACCGCATTCTCGTGTTGCGGTTCCCAAACGCAGAGCTTCTGCAATAAAATTCATAACAAACATATAAATTAAATTTAATAATAATTTTAATATTAAACAAAATTAATATTATTTATATATATACCTTATACTCTTCAAAAAAAGGTTTTTTCTTGGATTCGGGAACTCTAGACCACGATCCCACTATAAGGCCAGACAACACTTTTCAGTGCATCCGTGACCAAGCCGGAAGCCTTATGACTCGGAAGCAAGCTGCATAAATAATTAGTAAAGGATGATGTCGGGATGAGGAAGCTCCGGCACTAGAAGAGGATACCACAGCAAAGTTAGGAGTGATCGGGTTATGAAACTGCTCGATCCCTCCCTCGATCCGTACCTCAGGTAAAGGCAGGACCGGCCGTCTCCCCCTCCCTCTTCCTCTCCCTCTCCCTCTCCCCCTCCCTATTCCTCTTCCCCTCTCTCCTCCCTCTCCCTGCTCATTTTGATCTTGATTTTCATATATATAGTGACGCTTTGGTGGTCTGTAATTAATGTAATTCTTATAAATTTAATTCTATTAATCATATATACATATATCAACAACAATATCAACACAAATATTATTCATATACCTAAAAAGTTAAACCTACATTAAAATAAATAATAATCAATGAACTAGTAATTTAATACTACTAATCATCTTCATCATTTTCTTCATCTTCATCCTCATCATCTTGCCCATCTTCTTCATCTTCATCTTCATCCTCATCATCTTCTTCATCTACCTCTTCTCCATCCACTTTGTTGTCAATAATTACCGTATCGGGATTTGCAGCCACTAAATCCACAGAAAGATTGATACCTTCGTCAAGAACTACTGTTTGAGCCTGTTGCACTTCAGTTTGGAATGTATCTTCAAATTGTGCAGTGTCTCCTTTGGATGAAGTAGGAATTTCCACCAACGACCTTGCCTTGACCTTACATACTGTTCTTAAGTTCGGTTTGCCTGAAATTGGATACTTGCAGTAATATACATGAGATGTGTGATGCAAAGATAAATGAGTCGTATGCAGCTGGGTATTTTTTGTTGATGTTAATATCAACAATCTTGTAGTTTGCATCGACTCTTTTCCCTCCTCGCCCTGGATCATACAATTCACAAAAGAACATAACAATTTTTCTCGAAGGCCACCCTGGATATTTCACTTCAACGACTTTTTGCAACACACCATAGTACTCGATCGGTGCTTCATTGTAATTTCCACTGGTAACGCAAACACCGCTGTTTGAAGTGGCTTTTCTGAAGCATACGCAGCTGTGTGAAATTTATAACCATTTGAATAGTACCCATTATAACATGTCAATTGTCGAAGTGGTCTTTTGCTCAAAGCTTCAAGATGTGAATTGTGAAGTTGATTGCTTAGTCCCTATACATATTAAAATTTTAGAACATTATTGAAATTAAATTTTCTAATATGAAATAGTGTTACATACCATTTTTTGGAACCAAAATACGAATTTCTGGCGAACTGCTTCATAAATCTATGCTTCTGTGATGCCTGGTTCTTGTTGACGAGTTTGCTTACAAAACATCCTACATATAACAAATATTCGTATAAAAATAATAACATATTTACAATATATTTGTAAAAATAATAAATTACTCACTCTATGTATGGTTGAACCTCGGGCGTATTCATCAAGACGTACGACTGTATCGTCTCTTCTTCCCAGTTATTTTGAAAATACCATTTGGTCCCTTTACCCAGTGGTCGACCAGCATTTAAGAATACAGACAACATACCATCGAACTAATGAAGAGGATATTCTTCTCCCCGGCCATCGTAGTTGCGAGGCTCATTTCTGATCCTGGTTTGAACTTGATCGCCGAAATATAGGAACAAAATGTTCCAACCTCTTCAGTAAGATATGCATTAACAATGGATGCTTCAATGTGTGCTGTATTTCTATTATTACGTTTCAAGTTGTGCAGATACCTAAATACATAAACATTCATTTGATCAATATTTAATATACATAACAAAAAACTTAAAAGATTTATACTTACCTCTCGAAAGGGTACATCCACCTATACTGTACTGGACCACCGTGTAAAGCTTCATACGGTAAATGAACAGGTAAGTGCTCCATCGAGTCAAAGAAGCTGGGTGGAAAAAACCGTTTTAACTTGCACAGTATAATAGGGATGTCTCTATCCAAATGTTGCATGTCGTCCAATGTAATCATCGAGGAAGTTAAGTCTCTGAAGAATAGACTTAATTCCGTGATCACACTCCATATATCCTTTGGAACTGTGTACCGAAAGGCAATCGGCAGCAACCGCCGCATAAAAACATGACAGTCATGACTCTTCATCGCAGTGACCTTCTCTGTTTCTGGCTCAAACGACCGACCCATGTTCGACACGTAATTGTCTGGAAAGCGCAAATCCTTCACCCATTGAAATATTTTTTTCTTATCTGCATTGGAAATTTGGTAGCTTGCTTGTGGCCACTCACCTGCTCGTCGACCACTGGAGAGACTAGGACGAGAACAAAACTGACTTAACTCTTGTCTGGATTTTGCAGTGTCTTTGGTCTTGCCTTCTGTATTCAGGATCGTGTAGAACAAGTTATCAAACGCATTCTTCTCTATATGCATCACATCCAAGTTGTGTCTAATCAATAATTTACTCCAATAAGATAAGTCCCAAAAGATGCTCCTCTTCTTCCAACCTCCAGGGATCCGTTTATTGTGATCCATTGCACCCTCCTCAGTCGTTTTCCACTAGCCAGTTATTGTAACCTCTCTCAACAACGAATCACCTAAAATAAAGTGTGTATGGTTAAACTAAATTGATAAAACTCTTTTCATAAGTAAGTAGTGATTAAAATATAAACAATATTTATATACCTGTTCGAACTCGTGGCCTTAGACGCTTTACAGCATTCCCGTTTAGAAAGTGCACTTTGTCCTTCCGGAAGGTATGATCATCACATAGAAACTTCCGATGGTTATCGAACCATGATACCTTTCTACTCAGTAGAAGATAAAATGAATCAGATCCAGCCATGCAGTACGGGCAAGCTTATTTTCCAGCTGTCGACCACCCAGACAACATAGAATATGCTGGAAAGCCGCTGATGGTCCATAAAACAACTGCCCGTAACGTGAAGCTCTCCTTCCTGTACACGTCATATGTCTCTACTCCCGTATGCCACAAATATAACAACTCTTTAATCAGTGGCTGAAGGCAGACATACAGGTTATGCTTAGGATTCTGAGGACCAGGCACCAAGATAGTGAGAAATATGTGTTGAGGCTTCATGCACAACCAATGAGGTATTGTACGGAGTCAGTAACACAGGCCACAACGAATACTTCTTCCCGTGCATACCAAATGGAGCAAATCCATCTGTGCACAGGCCAAGCCTCACATTTCTCTTCTCACTCGCAAAATCTAGAAACTCTCTATCAAGATGTCTCCATGCATTAGAGTCTGCAGGATGACGCATCTCTCCGGAATTTTGATCAGAACACTCCTCAGCATGCCATCTCATATCTTTTACAGTGGCACTTCGACTGATACAACCTCTCTAGACGAGGAGTTATGGGAAGATAATACATAGACTTGAAAGCTATCTTCATCCTACGATCTGAGGGTTTGAACCTAGGGTAGTTGCACATCCTGCACTGATCGATGCTCTCGTCGTTGCCCCAAAATAGAATGCAACCGTTGGTACAACAATCAATCTTCTCAAATGGTAAACCCATATCCTTCAAGAGTCTCTTACTTTGATAGAAATTTTTTGGCGTTGTGTTCTCTTTAGGTATGGCCCATTTGAACAACTTTGCAAATTGATTGTAGACTTTCTGACTCACTTTGCCTTCAGTTTTGATGGACAACATCTAAGCATTGAATGATAATTGTGTCTCAGTATCACAACCAGGAAATAGCTTCTGATCGACAAATTTAAGCATCTAAAAAAATCTCTGCGAACGAGGATTTGGTTCCTCTTCAATGGCATTGTCGTGACCACCCAAACCAGACTCATCAATCATCGTATGATAGCTTTGGAATTCATCCACCGGTGTCTCAGAGCTTGGAGTAGGTGAATCACCGCTCGAACCACTAATCTTAAATCTCTTACCTCCACTACTACGAAACTGATCATAGAAGGCAACCACTGTTTCAAGATTATAATTCCACCGGGTTTCGCCTTGTACGGTCCAATTGTAATAGTATGGAGTAAAATCAGACATCAAGAGATGAGTTAGAACCTCATCAATGCTAAAAAATCTCTTGTTACCGCACTTTTTTCTTGAACAAGGACATCTAATCTGGTCATACCTCTCCATGCAGTGTGGATTACGAGAGGCAAACTTAGTAAACTCATGAATGTTCTCATAAAATTCAGGGTTGATCGATCCTTGTATCAGACGAAGCATTTGGTACATCTAACGACGATCAGGGAGTTCCATCTGGTTTAAATTAAGAATACATCACATTAGAATTATAACAAAATTCGCCAGAGTTTCGACTGTAAACAAGCATATCCGATTTTTAAAATAAAAAATCCACTATATATAATCATACATCAATTACACAATTACACAACAAAATTCTAACAAAATTAAGATTAATCTCCAATAAAAGTAGATATATCCATAAATAATTAATGTACAACATGCAAATAATGTTAAACTTATCACAAATCGAACACACAAATTATGCTTTATATCTAACATGTATTTTATCAAGAAAATAAACTTTATTCAACATTAGAAATTAAATGGTAAAAATGTAAAAACGTATGGTCAAATTGAAGCAACGAGCACAATGTGACAATGGACCCGAACGATTGCAACCAACACGTTGAAACAATATTTCTTCACATTTGAGAGATTTTTTTAAGGTGGGGGGTATAAATTTTCGCGAATGAAAAGGAAAAAAAAGGGCAGTGGCTGTTCTATATTCGAAATTTAGCGACCACATTTTTATTTTAGTGACTGCTTTTTCGGTCGCTAATTATGAACACTGAATCGGGTAATAATTTCTCACCTACCCGCTTTTGGATTTCAAAATTAGCGACTGAAAAAGCGGTCGCTAATTTTAAAATAAATTACCGACCGCCATGTCGGTCGCTATTTTTGTCGGTTAGCAAATTAGCGACCGAATAGGCAGTCGCTAATTTATTTTAAAATTAACGATCGTTTTTTCGGTCGGTATTCGGTCGGAAAATTATCCTTTTGACCATTAATCAACATCGATCGCTAATTACATAATTAGCAACCGCACAGGCGGTCGTTAATTCAATTGGTAAAACCTGCTTTTTTGTAGTGATATTAGCCAGCTTGAAGACATATGTCTATTCTCCAACGTGAGTTTTGTAAGGAATTTTGGTAACTGCATATTGTGTACTATATTAAATAAAGATGATGTGAAGAGGGAAGATGGAGGCAAAAAGACTGCGTCGAACAAATTTCGCCCACGTAGAAAAGGTGTTGAGTGTGTTACTTAGCTGCACGAGGGGCTGTATATTGAAATATGAAATACTTATATTTTGAGTTAGACTCTTTTATATATAATTGGATGTAGGGGTGTAAGTGATTCGAGCCGGTTCTAAATTGAAATTACATTAGTTGTGGGATAAAATAAAAGAAATTGAAAAAATGTAACCTCCACCTGGCATGCATGAGAGCAAGGATGAGGGTAACTAAAAGCAGGCCGATCGATCGAGGACTTGTCGGGATTCAATTTCAGATATGCTTAGATAGCTTTTTAGGTAATCAGTTAGAATAATTTTATTTTGTTTTTATGTTTTTAAGTACAATTTGAATAATATTCAATTCTTTTATAACATTATGTTTTTGAAGCATTTATACTATTTGGATATATAAAATTAAATGTTTAAAATTGAACAAATATTGAAAATTTTATATGTTGTCAAAATCATTATATTTACAAAAAAAACATATAAAAAAAATCGTTGAAAACATGTATATAAACTAACTAGAAACGATGAATTAATATAAAAAAGAATAAATTGAAATGCACACACAACATCAAAATGAATAAATTATAAATTAAGCCTCTCGGTAGTCAAATCGTTAAGTTTAATTATTAAAACAAAATAAATTAGCGAAAATACTTATTTAAACAAATTAGAAACGAAAAAAAAATTAATTAGATGGATTCTAAATTTAAAAAGATTCAATTTAGATCAAAATAAACAAATGAAACTGGTATCGATCCTAGCGGAACACACATCCTTCACATCGGTGGTTTGAATAAGCTTTAGATATGCAAATATTGTTCAAGAATATCATAACTTCAACACAAAATTTCTATAAATATAACTTCAACACATGTTGCTAAATGTGTCATATCAAATAAGCTTTGACATGCAACACAAACATTACTTATTGATCAATTAATATTCCATATATGTATATAGCTAACTAATTATGAGGAGGATTTCGATCGCCAAAGCGTCTGTGTCGGCGTTGGAAAGAAGTAAAGGCTTGTATAAGGTCATCCTCTCCAAAATCCGGAAACAACTTTTCTGAAATATACATCTCAGCAAAGGCCAATTGCCACAACATGAAGTTGCTCAGCCTCATCTCACCACTTGTTCTTATGAGCAAGTCGGGGTTGGGAAAATCGAGCGAATTCGTCATCAGGTGCTGCTCGAGCACACCCCGTCTACGTCCTTAGCTCGTAAAATCCCATCTTCTACTTTGCTAGCAATCCTCTTGGCTGCCTCTATGATGTCGCATTGTCCGCTGTAGCATAATGCGCACACTAGCTGCATTCCTTTGATCGTCTTGCTACATTCCTCTGCTCTTGAGATTGTCTCTTGTAGAGACTCGGGGAGCATCCGTCTATTGCCCATGGCCGAGAAACGCACACCGTTTCTATTCACGTAAATGGTAATATGTATCATTAAGGGAGTTATTCCTATAAATTAGTGATTACCTTTTTATTTATTATGATTTCATTCATATGTAATAAACATCAAATTCTATTAGTGAAATTAAATCATCATTAATTATTATTCATTTTCATTCCACATATTCATGTGGAATTTTCAATTTTAACTTAAACAATTGATAAGCTGTTCGTGTGGTATATTTTTGCCCAAAGCATGTACGTCTTTTTCACGTGATGATCAATAAATTGGGGGCAAACACTCAAATAGAAATTTCTACGGGTCAAAGATCCGTAGAAATATCCATTTTCAAAAATTCGCGGGTTTAAACCGGGTCGGGCCGAATTTGAGTATTTTTTTCCAAAATTCGCGCAGATAGTGATTTTCGCTCCCATGTATGTTACAGTCGGGGTAAATGCATGTTACTTTAAGGCAAAACGTGTGTTACAACCAGATTAAATGTTGTTTTCTACACATATTTATTTATTTTTATAGAAGTAAATATTTTTCATGCAATGTAAAACATGTATATGTTACATTGTATGTGTAACACATATTTATTCTTAATAAAAATACATTTATCCTATAGTAACACATATATGCTCATATAATAACACAAATTGAGGAACAAATATGTGTTACAATTAGAGTAAATATGTATTACTGTAAATTTATGTTACAATGGGAGTAAATTTGTGTTACTGCAAATGTGTGTTACATCTAGAGTAAATGTGTGTTACAATTAGAGTAAATGTGTGTTACTGCAAATGTATGTTACAATTAGAGTAAATGTGTGTTACTGCAAATGTGTGTTACAATTAGAGTAAATGTGTGTTACTGCAAGATCAAATGTGTGTTGCTGTATGCACAAACATTTATTTATCCTTATAAAAATATATATTATATATTATATAACATATATAAGGTATTAAATGATGTATTAAGTACATTAATAACATATTATTAACATAAATCAACAAAGAGAATAAAAAATAAATTAAGTAACACATATTTATACTTGCAGAAATACATATTTTCTTTATAAGTACTTGAAAAGTACAAAAAATTAATTTTTTAAGAACTTGTAACACAGATTTTGCCTAATTGTAACACGTCTTTGCCCAAATTGTAACATACCTGGGAGCGAAAAAACATATTATTAACATAAATCAACAAAGAAAATAAAAAATAAATTAAGTAACACATATTTATACTTGCAGAAATACATATTTTCTTTATAGTTACTTGAAAAGTACAAAAAATTATTTTTTTAAGAACTTGTAACACAGATTTTGCCTAATTGTAACACGCCTTTGCCCAAATTGTAACATATCTGGGAGCGAAAAAACCTGGAACTACAAGTTGCGCGAATTTTGGAAAAAAATGTCCAAATCTGACCCGACCCGATTTAAATCCGCGAATTTTTCAAAAATGGATATTTCTACGGTAGAAATTTCTACACAAGTGGTGCTCTAAATTGGGAGATGTACATGCGTAAAATTATTTTTATTTCTATAAAAAAAGAAAATGCTAATGCCACGATTGTAACAACTCTATAACTTGGCCTGATACTCCCAAATTTTCTAGTCGTCGTTTCTATTTTCTAGGTGGAAATAGTACTAAAATTGAATTAACTGAGAATTTATCACACAAAATTGAAATTAAATTTTGAAATTTTTAGGAGATCTTTTATAGAGAAGTCCAAAATAATGGTACAAAATTGAATTTTAACTCGATTTGATATAAGGGTTGATTAAAAACAGATCAATGATACTTCACCCTTTTCTTTATCACGAGTGTTTAGTTATTTTAATTTGAAATAATCACAGATTGGTATAAAAATAATACACTATTTTCAAATAGATATAAATTTTTTACGTAATAGTGTAAACATAAATTGAATAATAGAGTTATTTTTTTGTATATTGTATCTATTTGAATAATGCATTTATTTTTGTACCAATATGTGACTAACAATTTTTCCGATATTTCCTTCTAATGTGGCTGTGTAGTAAACTTTTTTAATATTAAAATCACCATGGTCAGAAAGAAAAAAAAAATTGTGAATTTATTTTAGGACCATTGATTTTCAATTTGCCACGTCAGCAATAAGTCCTAAAAAATTAGCTAGCTTTATATATAATAAAATAGCACAAAATTAATAAACTTACTTTTCAATCAGTTGTTTGACATCAGTCTGTATAAAATCTTGAATGCAGTTCATCAAGAAGTTCACTTCAGGCTGTGTATACATTAATTAAATAAAAATATCATTACGTACACATCATGATAACCAAAAGAGCAGGTCTTCACCTCAAGAAAAATGCAGTACATATACCGACAAAAGTAACATTCGTGTGCAATTTTTATAATATGAATGTGCTTTTAAATATGTATTTTTTTTTATAATTTTTATACATTTGCTATTTTTTTTGTAATTTTAGAAAAAAGTGTGTCCTTTTTTATTGAAAAATATATTTTATATTAATTTTAATTAATTTACTAGGATAATATTTATAATACCGATAAAAAAAAATTGTCAGTAAAAAATAATACTCCCTCCGTCCCAGGGGTATTTGCACCCCTGGGATGGCACACGGTTTAAGGAAAATGTATTTTTAAAATAAAGTAGTGGTGTATGGGTAAATGTGTGGAAAGTTTTGTGAGTGTGCACGCAAATTGATGTTTCCCTTTTAAGTAGAGTACAAATTGGTTTGGGACAACCCAAAATGAAGAGTGTGCAAATTGATTTGGGACGGAGGTAGTAGATCTTTGTTCACCGACAAAATGTCGGTCGATATATTCGAATTTTATGACTGACGGATAAATAGTCATAATTACCACTAATAAATTTTTAAAAGATAATTTTAATGCGCAGCACCTAGCACTATTTTTACAAGCTGAAAAGTTTTAATCACTGCTAATTGAAAGTTAAGTACCATGTTTAAATTAAAATAACACATCATATATATTTTAACTTGAAACATTTTTAACTTATTATTTTAGATAACAAATCTATAGCTAGACAATTTCTTTCTCACTGTCCTAATCTTTTCCTTCGTTACTCAAGGGATTCAACAGTTTATATATATATTATATATATATATGGGCAACAACATTATCCCACAAATAAATTCAGCATGCAGATTTTCAGATGTACAATTTTTCACATTTAATATATCAATTCTTTGTTGATGGATATATAACAACAGATAAAAGAATTTCATCATTAAGCATAGGTATTAATGTGTGTAAATTTGAATTAAAGGGAGTGTATATATATATATATATAATTTTGTCACAAGCTTCATAAACAATACTTATCATTATGCAAAAAAGAGACTATATATATGTTTCTAAAACCTTTGGCTGTGTTTCTTTAAATTATTTTCATCAAAATTTTAACACTTTATGTTATTCTGTAAGAATTAATCTTTTTCCAGACAAGTAACATCAGAATATAGATGGCATAGAAAAAAAGAGCTCACTGTACCACAGAGAGAGAGAGAAGAGAGAGAGAGAGAGAGAGAAGAGAGAGAGAGAGAGTATTTTTGAATGCTGCAATAAATTGATAATGAGTTATCATCAGCAAAGTAGTAATTAGGTAATTAACAAGCATGTTGCCCCATCTCCCATGTTTATTGTGGACAATTTTAAGAGTTGTTCACATGAAATTATTTAAGAAGTTTCGGTAAAGGCAACATCAATATTATATTATTCACTTTTCTTTTAAAATATTTGGTGATTTATTTTCCACCATAAATTTTCATTTCGATATAAAGTTTCCCACTAAGTGCTTCTTTTACCCACGGAGTGTATAGTAGTCGGAATTAAATTTGGCAATTTTTCACCCTATTGTTTTCGAATAAATGGCA
Organism: Prunella vulgaris; assembly: GCA_026898435.1. NCBI lineage: Eukaryota > Viridiplantae > Streptophyta > Magnoliopsida > Lamiales > Lamiaceae > Prunella > Prunella vulgaris. The sequence goes on along the minus strand of JAPKLY010003111.1, from coordinate 1,104 downwards.
ATCGGTAAAATAATTATTTCCGGTGGATCTTTAGCCATAGATCCGTCAGAAAAATAAATATATTTCTTATAGTGTCAGTGAAAATTCTTTATGGTATGAATATTGCAATTTAATAATATAATTATATTTATAACATATTACCCACACAATTCATCTTAATTGAATGTGTATTGTGGGAGATATTAATATAATATATTCTATATATAGGGGATTAATACCAAAATCGTCTCATAATTTTTTTACTTTTTTATTTGGTCTCAGTTATGTAATGTTTTAATTTAAATATATAAATATTTAATATTTCAATTTATAGTCTCATAACAATTCAAATCTAACCAAATTAGTCCTAAATCGCCGAAAAATGACATAAACAGTGTCGTTTTACCCACGTGCCGTGTAATCCAATTCCGCCGGAAAATATAACACATGATGTGTGAAAAACGACGTCGTTTTATGTTATTTTCGGCGACTTAGGACTATTTTGGTTAGATTTGAATTGTTATGGAACTAAATTGAAACATTAAATAGTTATGAGACTAAATTGAAATTATTACATAGTTATGGGACCAAATCGAAAAATAAAAAAGTTATGAGACGATTTTGGTATTAATCCCTATATACTATTAATTAGTATTTCATGTAAATTAATTTATGTACACATTACCTATATGTCACTATTATACTTTAAAATAATTATATACATTTAAGTAATTGTGTGCACAATTAAATGTGTAAATAACTTTGGATCGGAGTGAGTATATTAATATTGCATGCATGTACCTTGGAGCGCTTCCAATTATCGGTAGAGAAAGTAAAAATAGTGAAAACCCTAATTCCAAGTTTACAACACTTGGAAATTATGGGTGCCAAGTTTATGGAACCAGCTTTGTGACCCTCTTGAATGGGAATTCCTCGATTCATTGCCCACCTTCCGTTGCCATCCATGATCAGAGCCACGTGTTTCGGCATCAGCTCCGGTCGTAACCCTCCTGACAAATCTACCTGAGTAATTTCCTCTTCTTCAATTTCAGCTGTCAAACGCGCCTTAGAAATTGGTGAAGAGAGGGAAAAGGATTCAGGATATGGAATCTCTTCGGATCTTTT